>DWHO01005374.1:0-10362 GCA_018247575.1 Eurytides lysithous rurik | reverse complement strand
GCAAAAACACTTCCACTTCACGCCGATTTTCTGTGAGGTCGTGGTACTAATCTGGTTCGAGCCGGCCCATTCAGCAGTGGGAATAGCTGCGTGGCTCTTCCACCGTAAAAACATGGGAAGTGATCAGATTAATACCGTCGCCGAGCACTGTCTCCGCAACACGTGCACTTTATTTTCTGCCACTCACGGCTACTATATGGAACAAATCGTCGCCAGCGGGCATAAAAATACTAACACGGTAGGTGTTCAATGATCGTATCATATTACTTTCTTTATTCCTTATTCATTATAATTATAACCACTTGTTATTATTTTCAGCAATAGTAGTAATGAAATGTTACGATAAACATCATAACGACAATCAAAAACTTGACGAAGCGAAACCAGCATACGATCGTCGATTTGCAAAATATTAAACGAACATAACCTAAGTACCAAGATATACAAAATATACATAAACTCAGCCATATGCTGGTGCAGGATCTTGAAATGCTTTGGCCACATTACCAGAAAGAACAGTAACAACTTGGAAATTGGAAGGGACAAGGCCTCGAGGCAGAAACCCGATAAGTTGGATTAAGCAGATCCACACCATACTGGATACCATCGTCCGCAACGCTCTACACTTGGCTGCAGACAGAAATAAATCCCTTGTCACGATCCTTAATATCTACCAAAAAGAACGCGAAAAGAGAGAGAGAGAGAGAGATAACATAAAAGAAACGCGAGCTAAAAACTGGATAAACATATTTAATATCCTACACGAACATCATCTTTTACGATCATCATAACCACAAAGTGCATTTGAAAGCAAAGGTAAAATTATTCTTAATATAATTGAAAAGTAATGTATCAACTTTAAGTTTTAACACAAAAGTTTCAAAATATCGAAACAAAAAAAATTCGCGCGATAAACCTTTACAATTCGTCCTTAAGTCATCGGCGGGGCGAAGTTGAAAAACTCACTTTAGAAGTTATTCCTCGATAAAATAACAAATCTTGTTACCAACATTACTGCGATGTTTAGAAATGCTTTTTTTTTTGGACCCAAAAACACATTGTGTATCACATTATGTTTAACGGAAACTTTACGAGTGAAACGAGTGTACTAATCGTAATTTAACTAAAAATTAAAATTTCAGTGACAATTTCAAAATATATAAAGCAACAAATGACACGGATTTATGTGGCGTGACAAAGGAATAAACGGAGGCCATAAAATACACCCCTTTTGTTACACGTCCTTTGTTCCATGAAAACCACCGTCGCTGACTTGACATGTTTTCCTTCCATTGACATCTATTAGATTTAATTGCAGCCAACGGACCGTTATTTGCGAAATGTGTTATCGTTCTTATTCCCTTCCTGCTGTTGTTTGTACATTTGTAATTGTTCCATCTCGATGCGAAGTGATTATAAATAAACGTCATCGTATTTTATTCTGTCGAAAATATGACCAGCGGACTGAGTATAAATATCTGCCAGTGGGACTTTTATCCAGAGTCAACCGGGAGTGGACCCACACTTTTCGTGTTATTTTACCGACGAGCAATAATGAGTTCTGGTTTGACGTGCAATTTTGTGAACGCAATTACTAGGCGTAAAGAAATAATGTCATTAATTTGTGGGTTATCAAATTATTACTATACTTAAACTTAAAAACGTTCCAGCCGGAAGAAAAATTAAAAACATTACGGCTCAGCTTTAAGCTTTATGAATTCTCAAATTAGATTCAAAGCTCGAGTTGCTACAATCTGCGATTTTACCTGATAAAGTTTCAAAGTTCGCGTCGAAGACATGACATGTTTAAGTGCTTGAAAAATATCCTTCATTTAAACTCGATCTATCTGAACAACTTGAAACGTTTTGGTTGAAAAGTTCATACTCATATTCGAATACTCAAGTTCTTCTGTTTTATAAAATATATACGAGTTTAGAAGTAATCAATTAGAGTAAAAGTTCTAAGCTCTACGAAGGTAAAGCGAAATTTAACCTTTGGAAATAAATTAATGATAGTAATTTAGATATTCATGAATATCCATACTGAATCACATAACATAATCCACACTGCGGATTTCAAATAAGAAAATAAGCTAACATCACTTTAAGTTGTTAATGAAATTGGCAAAAAGTTTTATTCCTGCGTAAATATTTATTACCACTGAGATAACAATAAATTTACTTTCTGTTAGTGAGGCAAGTAACGCAAGTGAGGTAATAAAAAATCAGGAAATTTAGTATAATGTGGTTTTATTTATTCTGACTAGAAGTTCTCTTTAATACATGAAATTAGCTTTGGCTTATAAACGTCAGTAGGCGCAATTCGACAAAGCTTCGATAGAAATATACAGTAAATAAACATTATTTACAGATAAAACGTAGAGGTAAAAGTCCAATGTCAATCGTCAATGACTTAAATACTTTTATTAACAAATTTTAACTTTTCATATTTTCGAAACTAATCTATAGATATGTTTTAACAAAACCATAAAATAAATTAATTAATGCATCAAAACAGTGCTTAGCTAAAAATTGTTTCAGCCTTTAAGTCTATACTATTTACATCCATATAATATAATATATTCGCATAAATTTATGTTTTGACATCAGTAAATAAAAATTTCATCTATTTTATTTAACATATACCAGCATTTTCTTAATATAAGCTACATACTGTATATCTGATATTACTAAGAGTATTATTTTTTAATAAAAGTTTACGATATATATTAATTTCAAATATACACATTGATGAACTATATAATAACACTGTATGTTTTAAAATGTAGTTGTTTAAATCTAGATTTTAAATATTTTTGAACGCTACATAGCTTTTTCATCGTAAAATTTATTAATCTGTAAGAATTATTTATTACTATTACTACTGGTGTAAATTAATATTTGCTTACTTCATAGATGTGTCAATTCGTAGAGTTTCGAAAACAAGTTTGAGAATTGTTTTCGACAATCTACGTTAAACAATCCTATATTTTTTTCGAAATTAGTACTGGTATTTGGTCTGAATAGTATCGAAAGGTGAATTTTTCTTTTATATCGCATAACTACTCCCCCTCCAATAGGCAGCAAATGCATGGTTGTATACAATATCGTCACATCTACATTGAATACCTTTTAAAATATAAAAATATTTTTGATAATTAATAATTTGTTGTAACCAACTTTATATGTATACGTATAGAAATAAAAGATAAATCACAGTAACTATTAAACATAAAAAAGAAAAAAAATATATACTCGTTTAGTTGCACTCTATCACATATATATAGTTACACTGTTATCGTAAAAATACGTCATAATTATCTTGTCAGATACTCATTTTTAACATTGAGTATTATATACAAAACACAAATTATGCTAATTTATGTAGAAAAAACAAAGTAGCCAAGAACAGAAACAGTTAAATTATGCTGAAATGTACGAACAATTAGTTCAAAACAAAAAAAAAATTGTAATTAATAATTTGTTTTGTATACTTTGAAACGAGGAATTTAGGATAAAGAATTATATCAAAGCAAGTTAAATTTACTTTTATATGCGTATCTTCCACTACTTCATAGAATACAAAGATGAATCTTCTTCATCTTAAGGTGCCTCTCCAATTATTGAAGGTTGGCAGTCAGCTCCGCATATCTCCTACGCTGTTTGGCGAGATTAAATAATTCCTCAGCCCTTGCGGTTCCAGTCCACTCTCGGATGTTTCGTAGCTTTCATTCAACTATATTATAACTATTTTGATATGTGCTACAATGTAATTTTACTCATATACATATTTATCTATACTACTTTACCTATTTCATAACTAATTTAAATCATTAGCGCTTTTCCCCGTTAATTCATAATGTATATTTTACAGCTATTAACTAATAAAATCTAATATTTGGTAGGTAAGTGATCTATTGTTATATCCATTTGTACAATAAGTCGGTGTGTACGCGTTGCGGCGTTATACAAATTCAATGAAACGAATATACGTAATGATATTGAATAATAATTATTTCTAAATTTAGAATGTAGATATCGATAAATTTTGATATATTACATTTGAATATACTTTATACTAAAATAATTATTGCTAGCATCATTTCTTTCACTCTAAGGAGTTGATAAGCATAAATTCAAACTCACAAATTTTATTTATTTATCTATCCTTATGTATAAAGTCGTACAAAGGCGGACGTAATGCCAAAGGCATTATCTGCCAGTCCACCTTAAGGTGGTACAGAGAGGATTAGGTAGGTGGACAAATAGAAATAAAAAGACAATGATAAACAAGCAATTCAAGCAACAAAATATATAGATATACATACACGATTATATATAAAAATAAATATATAAACATAAATAAATAAGTATACATACATACATACATAGCGAAATAAATTACTTTAACTGGTAATTAATTACATCTAGTTTATCATAGAAACTTCAGAGTACTCTAATAGTCATGACTAAATAGCCGAATGCTATTTATTTACAATGAGTATTATAAATTAGAACGCTTAAATATATTTACAAAAGTATCACAGGAATTATCAACTATCGACAAATTCGGAGTAAGATTACTTACGTAGTGATAAATATATGTTTTTACATTTCTATATCGTAAAATGCATAGTCGCACGAAGTGAAGAGATCATTTACATATACCATTAACTGTGTACTTTACATATTAAATTCTCATTTTAGACACGTACATTAGAAAAGTCTGTTGTGTATTTGATATTAATGAAAACTAAAACTGTTGTTTTACGCATTGTTGCTTATCGCAAATTCGTATATAGAGTAGTAGGCTTTGTTTTACTGTGAAATAAATCAAAATCATATTGAATCAAATCAAATTCGAATCTGATCACAAAACACATGTCACGTTAGTCGCGTTTAAACTAGTATTCTCTTGCGAGGAATAAATAATATTTACGCTGACTTACTATATAAAATCGAAATACTTTATGTCATTACTAAATCAATATATTCAATAATTTAAGTGTTTTAAAGAATAACAACCCTGTGAAGAACAGAACCTAGCTTATGAGATAAGTATCTTATCCATAAATATAATATCATAACTGACTTCGATATACATATAATATCTAAATAAACATTGACCGATTTGGCTGTTAGAAATGACCATTCTTTCGTTGACAATATTACACTTACATCTCTGTGCAAATATCTAAAATGAGATTAAATTGAAACCTACTGATAAATAAACATTAAATATAGCCTTATTTAAAAATGGAATAGACGGGTATTACACCACGTCACTTTTGTCGAGTAGCCCATTATTACTACTCCCGTCCTCCTGTCATATATGGTAGTCCCTCAGTGCCCTTACAGACTCGGCCGATGACCTTGGTGTTGGGTCAACACCTGACAAGCCCAGCGATCCGCTCCTGCGCACCACCAAGGTCTTAGTACCATAATCGGTGACGAAGTTATCGTTTCGCGTCGGCGTGTTCGCTCTGACAGTTTGGTAGCCGCAGCACAGAGGGTATTTCGATGTGAGTATCTTCTTGAAAGCCTCTCGGAACTCCGTGTTGAAAATCGAATAGATGATAGGGTTGAAGGCCGAATTCGAATACCCGAGCCACGTCAAAATTTTAAAGGCCAAATCTGGAACGGACGGTCTAACTTACTATTGGTTAACAATAAGAGATGGTTCCTATATGACAAAACTTGTTGAAGATTTTGCGTGTAAGCAATTGTCGTGTAGCGTACAAAAATAGTAAAGGCAATTTTGTAACATTGTATTATGCTACAAAAGCTTTCATCAAACCTTTTCTATAGCCCAGCTCCTCCAGGTAAATAACACTCATTACCAAAGACTCAGATAAGCAAAAGTGTATTTCTTATCTTGCAACTAAGAGAACGGGAGTATTTGCTCACCATCAGGTAAACGAAAGTGCTACTGTGACTCTAAAAAACCAATATCTGCTCATCAAATAGTTTGACGTATAAATATAATCCTTACGACATATTTTATTATTTTAATATAAACATTTACAGGTGCGATTCAAAGCTTTCTGCTGAGTCAGCACTTTATTTTCTTCGACCTAACTGTCAGTTCGGGGATGACTCACCAGGTATGCACGTCTTACAAAATGCCGCCACGATGTTGACGCAGAAAAACGGCACCCAACACAATAGGAAAACGCCCATGATGATCCCGACAGTAATGGCCGCTTTGTGATCAGACACGTGGTAGGGCGATGAATGGACATGGGTGTGGACCCTCGTCCGGACTGACTTTGTTCGATTGTCCGGCAGTTGGACAGTACGAGTGACCGCCCTGATGGATTTCACATGTTTCTGGGCGTAACAGTATAATCTGCAAAGAAACATGGTTTACATTACTTATATGTCCACCAAATCATCACTTTGTTTTTCTGTCTTGGGAATGCATTTCAAGCCTTTTATAATATTTAGACCAAATTTACCCAGCTTTTTCTAACGGGTCATTCGTTCGCTTATCCGCAAAAATTACTTATTAAATATACACTTAAATGGCAAATATAAAATAACTTTGGCACATCAGATGTGTACCAAAATTTTAAAAATATAAATTGCATCGTCTAAAATTATGACCAAACCTATTAAGTAGTGATCAAATTAAATGACTAATTTAAAAGATGATCAATTCATGATATATATAAGGATAGTAGAAGCCACTTCCTTTACCAATTCATTAATACAATAAACTGGATAAAGAAATAAAAAAAAACTGACGTAGCATAGTAAAATTACTTTAAAAAAAATTAAAATTTCCAAAAATTACAAAAGACGGACCACAACACTCACCTGCAATAGATACTGATCATAACAATGCATGGCAAAATGAATGATATGCAACTGGATACAATAGCATATGTGGGTGTTAACACTAATGCACACGTTGGATATCTAGGTGGCTTTTCTGTGGCTACTGCTTCTTCCGGTGGTCGGTGGAGGCCTAATGATATTGGTAGAAAACTGACGAGGACTGCCAGTAGCCATATTAAGGCAATTGTAACAATTGCAACTCTCCTCGTTACCCAACGACCGTACCTGTCAGTAAATACAAATAGAAATTTAATTTCATTCTCAATGTACAATAGCGTTTGATTCAAAACAACGTATATTTTTCTCATTACTGCGACACTTAAATAAAACTACTAGTTCTTATTTAGACAGTGCATTTTTATTACCTCAAGGGGTCTTTGATGTGGATGTACCTATCAAGTGAGATGGCACACAAATTTAAAATAGAGGCTGTGGAGCACATTACATCGCAAGCCACCCAAGTGTCGCAAAATTGCTCACCAAAAACCCAGTACCTAAAATGAAAAAAAAAAACTTCGTTTGAATCTTTATGTTTAAATAATTAATATAGGAAAGTTAGAGAATCTTATATCATAGATAGTTTTATAAACTCATGATCTAACCGACGTCAAATAATTTTGACGATGTTTTAGCCAACAGTTCTTATATTGATAAAAACTTTTTTTTGTTTTATATTTTATTAAAAAACTATAAGAGACCTCAAATGAGGACATAAAAACATTATTCGAACTAACAATTATGTTAAGTGAAATAAATTAGGAAAAAGCTATACTAAAATTTCTAATAATAATAATAATCTCTTGGAAATAATAATCTCAGTCTCCTACCCTAATAAATCGTTAACTCCAGCAAAAGTCATAACGGCAGCTGCGACGAGCATATCTGCGATGGCTAATGATGCCAAGAATAAATTGCCAATTCGTCTGAGACCTCTGTCAGTGTAAATTGCTATACAGACTAAGATATTTCCAGCGGCGCTTACAAATATCAACAGTGACAGGAATATGCCTGAAAACAAAATTCGAATTAGTATATTCACACTTACACACTAAAATAGTAAAAGTACAAGAATGATAAGTGGCTTACAAACATCTCTAAGTTATGCAAAACTTTATTTCTTAACAAATGTAGATGAAAGTGAACAAAAAAGCCCCATAACATCAAATTTCTTTAGTTTTGCCACATTAAGGGAATAAAACATAAAACTTTATTCCAAATTTTCTGATGTATTTAACAAGATGATGGATTGTAAAATCGTCTCTGATGTTTTAAATTTCAAATAAATATTATCTTTATAGATTTAAAAACGTTCATTAAAAACTTATTTATTTATATATATTCATTTTCAAACACTTTTTGGTTAATCTTTTATATGACGTGATGGGAAATAGGGAATAAATAAATAAAAAAATAACGTCTTTTTTCTGATAAAAGCCAGTGCTTTGAAATAAAAAAGTAAAACTAAAATACAACCTGTGCGAGTCTTTCAAGTCTTACTTGTTATTTATGTATATTGGTATGCAAAGTATTCAAGAGTATTCATACCATACCATTGATTATTCAAGTACCTAAGAATGATTTAAAAATGTACAGGTTATATAACAATTTTTTGAAGTATAAGTCTATGAAATAACTTTAGGCTAAAAAAACAAATATATATTTTTGTTTGTAGCCGAAAACTTTTACAAGCACTTATAAATGTTTAAAATGCCATTTTTTTTATTTAAAATTGTCTGGGGAAGAATTAGAGCAATATGCCTTGAATATTTTGATTGTAATTATATTTTTTTTAATAACTTAACAACAATATACTATGAAAGTACGTAATGGGCATGGCAATGCAAGTTCAGAGCTAACTCATTTTAGTCCTTTACATGTTCTTCAACAGTGTACATTTATATCATTTCTTGACAATGTTATATATATGAGGTATATTTTTTGACTAAATAAAGGGCACAATCAATAAATGACTTAGAAAGATAACATAAATCGTGAAATTATCTTCGACTTACCAACGAGCAGTATAGACAGGAGTGTCACCGCGTCGGGATCTTCAACGTTATCATACACAACCGTCGTATCATTTAGCTCCAGAGCCACCTGTCACAGACATTTGAATTATTCAATTATTCCCACGGGGAAGATTGAAACCACTCGACCGCAAGTAGGCATTGTCGTGGGAGTTCGCGAGAGCTTAGCATAAATATATACCGCACTCTCCGCGAAGCCGAAGAAGCTCCGGATTGGAGCGTTAGGCGGAATGGCGAACAATAGATGCCGTCTGATCTGTTTCGGTGCTTGACCGAAATAAAGTACTTCTCTGTTTTTTCTACGGTTGCGAAGATTTCACAGATACATACAATAAATTTATATTTAATAAAAGAGAAAATGATGTTCAGGAACACTAAAATAAACTCAGCTGAACATCGTGCTTACTACTGTTATATGCTTAAGAAATATTATCCCACAATTCCTACTACTATCACAAAATACCGTACTAATAAGAAATCCTTACATATGTAGGAAAAGCGAAGGTTGACTCCATTTTAATGAAGCAGAAAGTGTCCCACCATATTTAAAATTTCAAGTTTTAGTGTCCGCTTTCAACAAAAAGCCATTCATACGGTTGCCAGCTAACCAATCTACTTGTAACATCGCCATTTTCAGCTCACATCACAGTATAGGGTAGGTTGGTGTCTGTAACAAAGATTTTTTTTTATTAACCTGATAAAAGTGTTTACATTTTAGTAAAGGATAATACGGTAGATTGCCATGTCCTTAGTTTATCTCACAAAGATGTGTTTACTGAAAATATATTTTTCTTATAGGTAAACTAATTTTTAAATCCATTTTACCGTGGCGTCGCAACTTTACTCGTGTGGTTTTAATTTTCTTTAATATTTGTGAGATAAAAATTAGGCTATTATCAATACTACAAATGTGCAATTATAAAAATTCGTTTAAAAGAAAGAAGCACAAACCAACACGCTTTTCGAAGACGATCTACTAAAGTAGGTATAATACAGTAAAGATATTTATGATGGATAAATATTCAAAGTTTCTTTTTGTGTTGTAAATTATTAAATTAAGGCGCCACATCTTTTGTGATTTTTTTCTATATTTAGTATCAGTGTAATAATTATTTAGCATTAAACCTTTGTTCTAAAAAACTGTTTCTAAAATCCTTGTTCGCTATTAATTAGTATCATTCAAAGTTTTATCAAAGCATTCTCATTTGAATAACAACCTTGAGCCCGTATAATTTAAGAATGAAATAATCTTTTCGCTTTTTTTCGTAACTCTTGCACGCAATACTTTTCTTATCATTCGAATTTAATCGTAAAGTATGGTGCGTGTTTTTAATACGTAAAAAGAGAGGTTCACGGGGGAAACCACATAATGATTTTAGTGATTAAGATTTTTTTTGACTTTGCTACTAACAACCTACTTATTTGGGAACAACAATATTTTTTAAAGATCTTTAAAAAAAGAGTCTTTAAAAAAATATTTAAAATAAAATTA
>DWHO01005373.1:0-10363 GCA_018247575.1 Eurytides lysithous rurik | reverse complement strand
ATTCGCGGGCTATATGTTCCATAAATATGCCGCGAATACAGAAACCGTGAATACGGAATGGTAATTTATATGGGATTATATATACGTTCCTAGGTGACAAAACAAAAAAAAATATAAAAAAAATCAATTTAATTGGAAGTTTTTGAACATTTTGATTATCTTAAGGTTTGAAGAATTTTGCACATTTTCTAGTGCTTGCAAAAAATATACTTTATTTCTGGAGTAATAAGGTTGCTTTCATTCTGTTTGTTTACATTCTGAAAAACACCGATCGAAAACGGCTTATGTCAAAGTCCTCGGCGATATCATTTAACAACATACTTTATGCATAGTTGTAATAAGATCTATTTTACTTTTTTATTAGTCCATTTGACGGCATTTACAAAGATATTGAGTTGCATACCTATTGGAATCCTTTTATTAATCTAATTCTATATTAGAACCGCGAATAAAGAAATGTTAAGCCGCGAATGAATTGGTCGCATTTTTCTAATCCGCAAATTGTGAAAGCGCGAATAAGGAGTTTTTACTGTATATGTTTTATAAAGGAATCATACATACCTCAACATTAGCTTCTTGTTCATCATGGCAAACCATTGTTGAGTCATCAGTAACAATGTCTGATCCATTCTGTAAACAAGTACTGAATTTTAAAAATATGTCACATATTAAAACTGGTTTAAAAATATCGAACATCAATTTTATCACTATATTTGGTAAACTTTTCCCAGTTGTTTGTGTGTAATTGATTCTGTTTATTCTAAAAAACTAATTCCCTTATAACCAACCATGCAATTTTGTCACCTACAATAACAATATTAAGCTTTGATTGTTTGTAATATTTGATCAAACTTATGCAGTCAATGGTTGTTTTAAAAAAAGTAAAAGCAAATTCATACAATCACATTACAATCATAGGTTTATAGAACAGTATATACAGTGAATTAGTTCCAAGAATAAATGGGGTTGGCAACTTTTTTTAGTGGCACAAATTCAACCGTAATGTGAGTGATTAGAGACATTTGGGTCAGAGATATTTTTGTATTAAAAGATAGTTTTAATAAATAATAAGATAAATCATTACAAACATATTTGAATGAACCTTATTTATAAATGACCTTTAAGTATCAATGGATCAAATCAATCAATTTAGTCAAGTCTGATTTATATAGTATTTAATCATTTTGAATAAATACAAGCATCTCATAAATTTTCTGTTCCTGTTGGTTGAATTGAATTATATTTTCTACTTTATAATTTAAACTAAGCTGTATCACCTAAAATTATCTGGGTCAGTGACCCGCAAGTCATAGGTTCGCAATCCCTGAATTAGTGTTTTCAAATAAATAAGAAACACACAAATAAACACACAATGTACCAATTATTTTCGGAAAAATTCCGCACGCAATAAACCTTTATCGTGCCAAAAAACTGCATAACATTCCTCGATAAAAACATTTGTAAAAAGTGAGTGTAAACTACAAGTACAATTTCAAAATAAAAAACCTTTGTTTACATCAGCATATATAGAATGAATCAAAATGAAAATATTTGTTAACAATTTCCATTTTGAAAATCTGGATACTACAGTATCCAAGGTGTTCAAGTGGTTATGTTGTTTAGCTATTTATACCATATTGAATTAAAAAAATAATATTGTACTTACCCATCCAGCAGCCTCTGCCACTAGGCTCTGGCTAATTTCGGCTAAGAAACCCGAGCTTGGACTGCGAGCAGACAGCGCCTCCAGGCTCTCTATAGCGGTGCCTTGAGCATCGGTGCACGTTGAAGAGATTTCGCACTCCGAGTCGCGGACATATACGTCTTGTTCCAACATCGTAACAAAGTCTGGCTGTAATATTTATAACAGAATTATAATATTAAACTGTTACATATAAAAGTAAATGCTTGTTGCTCCTCAGTTTGTGTTCCTTTCACAAAACAGTTCTTTTTGTTTTTTTGACTTAGAAATTATACTTACAGTGGAGAGGTGGTGCTAACATACATTTTATTACCAAGAAATTAAGATGGGACATAAATTAACAACAATGCAAGGTAAGGGCAATAGTGTGTGTATGTTTAACTAAAAACTTGAAAACAGCTAAATAAAACAATAAAACTATACAGTTTATTCTAGGGAGGTGCTTTGCAAATGTTGCTACCACTACTTACATTTTCACACAGTAATGATTCCAAAGAGACTACTGGTTTATCATCATATAATTATAGATTTAGCATCATTTATCTCCTTCTAAGACAGAGACGAGAGACGAGCAGATTTTTAAACTGTTTAGTTTGTTTGTTTTAAACATTTAAAGAATGTTCTGTGATGGTTAAGCATATCACTTACCACCAAATTCCCAACTTACCTGGCGTCTGGTCACCAATTCTAATAAAACTTATTCACTTATTTTTTTTTTAGAAAATAAGCTTGTATAATTAAAAAAAACCTTTACATTTTACATTTAAACCTTTTTGACCCAACATTGGCATTGACCATATTTGTCTTAATTAAAAATAAATCCAAATGCAGTCTACGAGTTCTTGAAATGACATCATATCATAATTTGTATTTGCAATAAACATTTTTAATTTCAACATAAATGCATACCTGTACATACTTTTCACCAGTTGCCAAGAAATCTGTGCACACATCTAAATCATCAGTAGTAGATGTTGGCTGGTACATTTCCAAATCATTACTTGACTTCCTACGTTTCATCAATCTCTTATCTATGGAGTTTTTGCATGGGAACTTATTGTCATCCTCCTTGTCTGTTGTCATAACCCTAGCTGCCTTGTCCGCTAGGAAATTAATATCCTCATCATCAGGTAATGTTTCATTTATAAGGCGTGCACATTCAGCGATAGCTATGAAGTCATTTAAACAATCATTCGGCAGACACAGCTCAGATGATTCTACATGTGCCTCAGAATCTGAATCATCAGTTTTGACAACATCTGTTGTTGTTGTATGAGGCTCATACATTGTCACATCATCATCCACTGAGTTCCAATTGTTTTGTTCAGAAGTAAAATGGTCTTTGGGCTTGCATTTCTTTTTTGGACTCTCTTTACTCGAAGTCAATGCAAGTTTATTTACTTTCTGCGACGGTATACCCAGTTGACGAACTTTACGAATAGGTGAACTATTCAATGATGCAGCCTTGTCCGCCTTATCAATTCTCCTAGTTTTGCGTGGAGAGCCAATCGGTGCTGACATAATGTCAGTCCGAATAAACTCCCTATTCAAGGAGCTTTGGCGTAGTTGTACACTTTTTGTTGTACGTACATCATTTCCCTTAATTTTAGATGTTGTTGACACCTTGTCATTCTGAGTTGTCCTTGATGTTTTTACTAAATTGGTAGTTGCAACATCTTTTACAGAATTCCGAACTACGGTTTGAAAAATTGGTTTTTTAGCGCAAATATCATCTTTGTGCTTTGGTTTCTTGTTTAGCACTTGCCTTTCCATCATAGCCGATTTAATCCTCACAGGTTTAGCTTTAAGATTTCTTTTTGAATGGCCAATAGTAAGTAGTCCTGTGTTAAGCTGGACTGAAGCATTTCTAGCAGCTGTGCCTCTCAATATATTTCCCCAGGCGGATTTATCTTTGAACTTGCGAGTTGTTACACTTTTAGGCTTTTTTATGATTGGGAGCGGTCGCTCCCTTTTTCGACTTCTTAGCCGCATCGCAGGTTAAGTGAATGACTAAACCTGAAAATCACACAACATTAAAATATCTTAAAAGATTAATAACAAGTTCATTTTGTTTTGTGAGTGTGAATCACAATAACATTTAGCACTTACATGAACTCTAAATAAAAACAATGCGAGACAAATAAAGATACTGGATTAATATAATAACTGTGCATAGCAGCGATTAAAACCTAAGTCATTGAGACTTTCTTAATACAATCTCCTTTCTCATCACGATAGTGGATTTTCTTCCCCAAATCTCGGCGCGGCAAAAATCTTCGCGCCTTTTTTTCTGAACCAATTTTAAGGGACATCCAGTCTATTTTTTATATCTTGTGATACACATACATGAGTTAATTGTTAGTTTTGAAAAACAATTAATACAGTTCAGATAAGTAAAACTTAAATAACTTGAAACGCGAAAATAAAAAAGCGGCTCACGGACATTATTGATTTATACATCGTAACTTAATAAAGTACCTTGTTCATGACTTTTATATAATAATTTATGTGATCACTGAAGTAATGAAATGACTAAAATGTTAACTTCATTCGTATTTAGCACGAAATTACATTATAGATTTCACTGTACAATACAAAGCTAAACAAATGTCAAAATGGCGGACTCGTTTTTCTGCTTGATTTCGTTTGGCCGTAGAGGGCGCATAATGTCTGCGCATGCGTTTCGAAATATATAATCAGAAAAGTCAATAGAACAGAAATATCTATCGAGCATTACTTGACAATGAAAATTAGAAACATATACACCGAATCATCAATAAAATTTTCATTAAATATAAAATTTCGCTTTATCCTTTTATCTATTTTTAAAAGCCCCATATTGTTTTCAACAATATGCTTTGTCATTTTGAATATCAAAAGTTATATGATGATATGACCAATTTTTAATATGAAAAAATAGTGGTATAGAAAAACATAAATATTATTAATCTATATGTATGCTACCTGGGGTCTCTACACCTATTGTCATTGTTATATATTAGGCCAAGATTATCTATGTATTTATTTTTACAAATAGCGAGCAAGTCTTATGCCCGATAGGAAACGATACGCTTGCTTTTATCAACATAAAACTCTGCATAGTTCTGCACTACGCTCGTATACTTAAACAATGTCATATATTTACACACAATAAAAACATTGAGAATATATGGCTTTTCCAACAGAAACACAATAGTAGCAGTAAAATGAGCGAAAATGGTGTAGTCCTTTCCTCAAAGTATAAGAATTTTAGGAATACTATAATAAATGTATTAAAGCGATATGAACATTGAGTTGAGAAATAAAGGAAAAATAAGATTTTTTTTTTCATGCGCAAAACTACTTAAAAGAAAAAATCATAATAAATATATTAATATTCACGATTGGTACAAATCTCATCAGATTAGTTATGTCATCATTGATTTAAATTATTTTATATTTTCCAATAGTAAGCTAATTTCTTGTGCCTTCCTCGTAAAGTATAAATGTGTGTAATTATATATCTTAATAATTTAAAAACAATGTTTCTGTTATTCGGTACACTGTAAAATTTGCACGTGTTTTCCAGACTTTGTACCTATATATGCTGACGTAGAAGTATTATGAATTTTAGCTAATTGTTAAAATAACTATTAAAAAACCCTTTTTTTAATAATTAAAATAAGTAAATTGTCTTTGTATGTAATTTGACTTGCATTTATTTATCCCTCTCTCCTCCTCCCTCACTCTCACTCTTCCTCCTTCTATTTTTCAAAAATTCCTCTTCTTAAAGGCTGGCAACGCATTTGCAAGTTCTATAATGCTGCTTATGTCCATGGGCAGGGGTGATCGCTTACCATCAGGTAAGCCGCTTGCTGTTTGTTAGCCTAATCCATAAAAATTAAACTATAAAGACTATTATTTGATATACCCGTTTTTACTTTTTTTTTTTTCTAGTCTAATCTGAGTTTTTGCTATCCATTAGATGTACTATATTATTCTCTTATTATTGTAAAGTGCTGGCGCAAAATCAACTACGGTAATTTTTTTTACTATAAGTGCCACCATTATGTAATGCAATACAGACATTGTAATGGTTAATGCGGAATAACTATAGCCATCAACCTATAATAGCAGATGACCAGTCTGATCACCAAGATGAACCATCGTATGTTTGATTTAACCGTATAAACTAACGAAAAAAATATTCTTATTTTCCAAAAGATAATTATTCAATGGCATGCGTTCAATAAGGCTGTAAAAGTCACAGGAGCGGAATATCACGTTAAAACAGCAATTTGTCATTACACGTTGCTGTGTGCGGATTGCACATTAACGTTACAGTTTTGAACTGGTATTGCCTTATGTATTATAAATTGATGGATTTAGAATTGATTTTGTGACGCCTATGTTTATGTTATCCATGATTAGATAAATGAAATCATATTACGGCCGTCTTTAAGAAAAATAAGCCAAATATTGGTAATAGCGTTATGCAATCACAATTACGTTATTAATAGTAGTATGTAGTGCACATTATTTATAACTACATTGACTATATTAAATCAAATAGAATGTATTATCCAACAATTTTTATCATACCTCTTAACCTAGAATTACCCTTATTATAAGTTACACGAGCAAATAAAGTAGTTTTTTCCTACAATCCATATCTTCAAATAAATCTTAATATTACAAAATGTGAGTATTCATTTTTTATTAATGGATATTATGGTGTCAAGCCCTACCTAACTAGAATGAAAAACGGCTACATTTGAATATCAAAAACAAGTCAATTGCAGTGTGTTATCTCTTTTTATTGCGCTACTATACTGCTTATAAATCGTTAATTCGATTTGCGTTCCTCCAAGGTTAGGGGCCTTGAATCGAAATGGTTATATGTTCAGTGGTATAATGTTAAAGCTCTTCTAAGGGTGCCAAGTTACGCGGCACATCTTAACGTGTCCCGCCTCGATGTTACAAAGGTGGTCGACAAAGTCTATAACAACGTCATATCTTACAAGCTAACTAGTATCTAAAAGAATTAAACAAATATAAGAGCTGTCTGGTTAAATCGCTGTAAAAATGAAATAAATCGCGTCATACCTATAAAAAGAAAAAAGCCGTACCTAATAAATTTTTGCTCAAACCATTTCGTAATATACATTTCTAGACAGTTGAAAATTGTACCTAACAATCCATAGAAGGCTTCGTTTCGTTTAGCCATAGTTGTCTTCAGCAAAACTTACTTATAGTCTAGTAATTTAACGCAATTTTTTTCAACGCGTCGTTAGCGCCCTCTCTAGTTTCAACAATTAAATGGAAGTTTAAAAAAATGATAACGGAAATCACTCTCACAAGTTTACTATAAAAGAAGATAATTTATTAGTAATTAGTTTGCCAATAATCGAAAAACATGTCAAGTGTATCGGTTTCATCATCTAAGAGAGAGGTATGAAATAAACGATGAATATGTGTTTATAGTTGGAATATTTCATGGCGAATTATGAGAATTTTCATTTAAAATGATTTGGTTAATTTTAATACAGAAAGCAACCGAATTAATGCAGGAAGTCGAGGCTGTGCGTGCCATGAATGCAAGTCTACGTGCATATTTGGAGCATCTGCGAACGTTTAGGAAAAATCTTGTGGGCGTAAATGAAAATTTGAAACAGCTAACTAAAGTGAACACTCAGTGGATAGAAGTTTTAAAGGATGAGGAACCATATTAGGTCTATGAAATATGAAAATAGAAATTTGGTAACAACAAGGTTTGCAATGTAAAAAAAATAATATTTGAAGATTTTCTTTAATATTGTGTGTATTTTAAAACAACGAGATTTCTACATTTCGTTGAAGTTTAATTTAAAGTTATTATTATCAATAATTTAAAAAAAAATCTATTTTTGTTTCGAAATCTGAATAGAAACTGTGATTGCTTTTAAATGTAACTTAAGTTAATTTTTATAGCACAAACAAAAAATATCAAATGTACTAAACATTCTCAGTCTCAACGAAAAAAACTTCAAATATTTTTCTATAACACTTCATATTAATAACCATATTCAGACTAATTGCGAAATAATTTTATAATTATTTCAAATAACATTGTCGTCCATACTTTTCCCCAAATTGTTGGTTGTTAGACTCCCAAACAATACATTTACTGTATATATTGTTTTTTTTTTGGTTTCTTTTAACTGTTCATTAATATTCAAGAGTTCACTGATGTATCATATTACATTTTTTTTGCATCAAACCATTTAAATATCTAGATTCTGGATAGTGCATGACTTGATGAACCTTTTTGATGGTTTGTAGTATGTAGTAAATACACTAACTCACTAAAATCTTAATCTGATTAAAAACATA
Source organism: Eurytides lysithous rurik (assembly GCA_018247575.1). Taxonomy (NCBI): domain Eukaryota; kingdom Metazoa; phylum Arthropoda; class Insecta; order Lepidoptera; family Papilionidae; genus Eurytides; species Eurytides lysithous. Next base: position 2,310 of record DWHO01005373.1, on the reverse strand, counting down.
TCTATGCATAATGATACTGCATAAGAAATATCTGTCAACCTTTCAGGATGAATGAAAAATGTATAATTTATATGAAAATCTTTAGAAGTTTGAAATAAATGCATATTGATATTGAAGTATTAATTAAAATAAGTGTATATAATATTGTGGTTATATTTAACTTGAGGTATGTGGTGTGTGGTGTTAGTGAAATAAAATACAACTATTTTAATGTTTAATTTTTTAATTTAAAATTAAATGATACAAAATAATTGTCAAAAAATTTAATCTAATTTATAATATACTAGTAGATAGTACAATTTTATTGTATGAGTTTTTCAACAACAAAATTAGGTTTCTCAAGTAGAACCAAAAAAAATATGTCTTAAAAACTAAAATGTGAGTAATGTGTTATCTGATAATTACCTTAAAAAGTTATTGTTTATAGTAGTTGTAGTATAAGTTTTTCTTAAATTTGGAGACATATGATCATGTCTCAAGACCAATTTCCAAGAACGACTTGCAACATACTTGGAATAAATAGCAGTCAGTTCAGTCAGTAGTAGAGGTTTTAAACCTTGCAGCTTATTGCTAACATACTTTGCATATTTAGCAGAAGTGGAGGTAAGAATTGCAGGGGATCACCAAAATTTGGTTTATACTGTGTCACACTGTTTGGCTTCTTACCAAAATACTTGTAACAGTGAGATTTCTTTTCTTCCCAGCCCAATGGTTTCTTAAATTAAGTTTTTATGAAAATCAGTAAAAAGTTAAGAAACCCATACCATACAACTGCTGTATGACATTGCGTTTAGTTCTTTTGGGTTACTTCCAGCTATTCTTGCTATGTTGTGTGCTATGTTATAGTTCCATGAACAAAACATCACCACATGAATCTTTTTAGGGTAATAAAAGGCGTAAATTTACAAATTTTTCCTGGTAGTGTGTTTTTTATTAGTAAATATGCTGGAGTCTTAGAACTTGTTGATTTGGGATTTATAATAAGTATTATATCAAGTGTCATAAAATGTGACAGGACAACATACATAACATTTTCTTTGTTCTAACAACATCTATGTTTTTATTTATGTAGTTTTGATTTTGTTTTTACAAAGTGCAGAATTGCATACAGGTTTGTACTTGCGGACCTTAAAATGTCATGGTAAATTGTTTTTGATATCAAGATTCATCTTCTTGCCTCTCTGACTAGTGAGGGTTGGCAGTCAGTTTACCATAATTTACTTTGTCTCTTGCGAGGTGGAACAGTTGGTTTATCAAGATGGAGCAGAAGGGGTTCATATCTCCCGTGGTAAGATACTTTGCTCGTCTTGACAGTCTGAAAAAGTTCGCATTTTTTGTGGACTCGTCGTAGAATTGCCTCGTTTGAGTCCAGTTTGTGGCAAATATCAAATATGCATCTCGTACTGGAAGTGTACGACTACGTTATATACGTTTCTATATAACCCTTTAATTCTTAAGTGTTTAACAAAGTTTTCTATTTGCCCGACTCATTATTAACATTTTTCTTTTGTATGATATATTTCCTACCATTAGGTTTCATAATTTTTAATTCTTTATTATGTGCAAATTCTAAATTCGTAAAGTTGGTCGTTAGTAAATTTTTTGAGTATTAGTTAGATTTTATTGAGACGAGTGATAGTTTCCTCACTGAGAGTGGAAACTTTTTCGGTTTGGGAGCTTGGAAATCTCAGCGACAATGACAACATTAGAATCGAATATTTCGGGGATATTTTCTGCGATTATATTAAACCACCTTAAGGGTTTGACTTTTAATTGAAGTGGTTTCTTATCTTCTGCGATTACATTTAACTTCTTCAATTATTATTATTATTATTAATTATCGAAATACTTGAATCATTGAAGTGGGTGATATGGTATCGTTTGCCTGTCCTTTTCTTCCCGACACTAGAGAACCTCTCGTTAAAAATTGCCCGTGTCGGCTCTTAGCACAGGCACAGGGATTTTTGCCAAGCGCGCTTTGTTGTCGCTTCATATATTAGTTTGTACCGGCCGCCGCATCTTACCTAGCCGCCGCTGATAACGATGAGTACTTGGCCGTGAGAGCATCGCCTAAGTTTATCTAGAAATTTATCCTTATTCTTACACATCGAATGGCATAAAGTTTTTCTGTGTATTTTTTTCTAACACTCATGAAATTGAATGTTACATATTACCTTTTAAAACGTAAAAAGAATTTTAAAGAGTATGTGTATATGTCTGACCCGTTATGACTGGCCCGTTGGTGTAGTGGTTAGTGCTCCTGACTGCAAAGCCAAAGGCCGTGGGTTCGATTCCCACCCAGGACAAAAT
>DWHO01005372.1:0-10363 GCA_018247575.1 Eurytides lysithous rurik | reverse complement strand
CCACTGCCCACTACTTCCCGCTCTGTCTTCAACAGAGTGGTAAAGGAGTGGGGGCCTGAATGGCCTTAAAGCGGAATGTGGCCCAGTAAAAGTAAGCTACGCCCAGCGACACTCACACCCAAAGCCGGAGGAACCTGTCTCCAAAGGCACCGGATGTGAGGAGTCGCTGCTGAAGAAGTGCTGCCATCGTCCGCCAACTGGAGTGCTCTGGTTTCTAAATCAGATGCGCACTTAGTACATCATGGCGGACAAGCGGGGGAAGGGTCCCCCGCCTACACCTAACCAACGGCGCACGAGGCTGCAGGACCGGGTCTTGGTTGCTAGAGACTTGTTCTCGCAACAAGTCACCCTGGTCCTGGTCCAGCCCTCTGGGAGCCAGATTCCGCGGCAACCCAACCGCCAATCGGTGGGGAACGCCGATCTCCCCGTTGCCGCGCTTGTGAACGCGGCGTCGGGAGGATCACGGCGCACCTCAACCGCCACAACATCTAAGGCCTCACGGCAAGGCTGGTATGGATACGTCCTCACACGAGGTTCCACCCGTTCTAGAAGTTGGTCCCTATCCAGGCCCCGCGTCCCCACGCGACCCGATAGCCATCCCATCCACCTACGCCGGCGCCGTAGCGGCGCCGCCATCACCTCGCTGCACTCCGACCCCCCCGGGGCCGTCATCGAGTGCCGAACGCCCACCTCCTCAGAAGAAACGTAAATATCGGCTCATTGTGGTCGAATCATTCCTACAGTGGGTGACGCAATTCGCCGAGTTGAAAAAACACCTTGGCCATCCATCCAACGCGAAGCCGCTTGGTGAGGGCGTGCACTTTCGCCCAAAATCTGTTGCCGAGTTCCAGATGATCCAGCGATACCTCACCGAGTGCAGCCGACAGAACCCACAAATAGTGTGGTTCTGCTGCTAAAATTGTAAAACAGGCGGCAGTGCCTTTTTTTTAAGGTATAAGAAAAGTTTGAATTAGGCTTTGTTCTTCACTTTGGTGTAAAATTTTACGTTAGGTTATTTATCCAAAGTTTTATTAATAAAATATACACTTAGTCATCAGTCATTAATAACAACGAAGTATATACAAAAGAGTAAAACATTATTGTTAAATAATTCACATCATTTGCCAACCAATGTATTTTAGCTTTAATCGTATTAACTCGTCTCATTTGTCACATTAATGATTCATAAAATTATTGTTCACAAATTTCGATTTCGGTAAACTGAATTTACGGCCGATTACATATGCAAAAATTTTATGCTTGTTTTATATCCTTAATTGTAATATTTAATAAATTAATAGCAAGAAAAGGTAACAGTGTTTGATTCTCAATAGTTCTTTTCTTAAAACTTTTGGCTATAATCCTATAATAGTACCAGTTAAAAGCTGGGTTGAAAAACGGATCTTTTGAAACGAGATACAAGAGTTTTAGCTTATGGCAATAAAACTAAATATGTATGTATGTATGTATTCATCGATATTAAATATAACTGTTATTAACGACTTCTTTTTTTATTAAAAAAAAATTGGTTCAAAGTAGCAATCAATTTATTTATACTCCAGTAACAATTAAATCAAAGCTTTTAACGATAATCACAAAATAAATCAGCAACTTCTTAAAATAAAGATATTAAATAAATATTGAGGAATAAATCGACAAGCGTTTCGCCTGTCAAGTTTACGCTGGGCGTACCCGATCCGGAGTGGCGTTCCTCGGCGCGTGCGCCACCCTACTTGCCTTCTATGACGTCAGTGCCCCCACCATCATGACAGTTATCGCCGGATTAGTCTCCTCAGTTTGCTAGGGAAGCTCTACGAGCGCATCATAGCCAAGCGGTTAAAAAACCATCTCTTCTCTCACAATATCATCCCAAACGAGCAATTCGGACAATTATGTCCCCTCCAGCTGCACCACCTCATGGAGCACATTCTTCTAGGCCTCTCCCGTCCCAATACCTACGGTACGGGAGCCAGGACAAGTTTTAGCACGACGGCTTAATTTTCAAGCTGTTCTTACATGGCGTGCCGGACCGGCTCGTGCACATCTTATGAGCATATCTGTCGAATCGATCTTTTCGCTTCCGAGTGGAGGGCACCCTTTCCTCTAAACGCCCTACCAGGGCAGGAGTCCCCCAAGGCTCGGTACTTTCGCCGATCCTCTTCTCACTTTACACATGCGACATACCAAAACCTACCAATGTATGTAATGTATGTAATGAACTCGCGCATTTCGCGGACGCCACAGCCCTCTATTGCCCCGGCATATCCGCTAAAGTAATTTCAATCCGCCTCTAAGCCGCAACCGACCGCCTGGGTGAATGGTTGCGATTATGGAGGATAGACATCAACCCGGACAAAAGTGCAGCCGTACTCATCACTCGTAGAAGAATTACGGACGTACGCCCAAAAACATAATTCAAAATAAAAGCGTAGAATGAGTTGTTTTTTTTATTTTTCGTTTTATTGAGAAAGACAGCTTACTGCCTGTCAAACTTGCTGAACTAATTAAATTTAGTGTTTGTGGAAAATATGAAAATGTATTAAATTGATTTATTTTACTAAATTTTGTAGTGTTTCTTTTTGTGGAAACGGAGTTCTGCAAATAGTCTTTGAATATCAATAACACGGTTTGTGTTGCGACTCGCCGGATACCTGACTAAAATGACGATACATAAGCTATTTTAATAAAGGATCGGTCTCCTGTGCAGACGTTTATGCCATAGGTTTTTAACCTTTTATGGACTGGCCCCCTTGACAAGAAAAAAAAATCCAATACCCACTTAAGTAGTAATAGTTAGTTATACACGTGGAAAAATTGTTTCAAATATACCCATATAAACATTTCATTTAAACTTATATTCTATTTCACTCTATACAGCAAATTTCAACGTTTTTCCGTCTCGAAAAATAACAAACGGCGGACGTAGGTGAAAAATGTGGATATGCAAATTAAGCCCGTTGATTTGCATGTACATGTCAATTGGACACATTCCCTGTATTTTATGACTTTTAACGATTCAAAATATTACGAAAATTTTTATTAGTTATAGGCTTAAAAATATGGTGCAGTCTTTTTCATTCGCCCTATTTTTGTCTTACCTTAGTTTATTTTAAATTATTAAATCAATAATAATGTAATTTAAATGCAATTATGTTACATAAAAAACTGACTTCAAAAAACCTAACAACCTATCTACATATATTTTCTATTAGATTTTTAATAATAAAACATTATTTGTTTTAATCAAACATTATTGGAAATTCCATACCGTTTTCAAACGTTTACAGTTCAACCACATTAACGCTGTAATATCACGGTACCCTTTAAAATAAAAAATAATAACTAAAATTGATTGACAGTTCACAGTAATATCGTGTAATATTAGAACCATTAAACGTATACACACATACAAAAAAATCAGACAAATCGAGAACAGGTGGTTTTTTTTTCAAGTCGTTTACGAAGGATACTAAATAATCTTTCTCTTTTCAAGCCATTACGAATTCAGGAAGTGTAAATGCTTGTTAAGTGATAGTCTTTTTCCCTAGTAGCCAGCTGGGTCCGGCAAGTTTTTAATTAATTTAACTTCCTAATAAAACAAATCATAAATTCTGATTCTAGCTATTACTATCTAAAGTATAAGAGTACCGTGCAAACAGTATTAACTGCTGCCCGCGACTTTGCCCGAATAAAAGAACACTTTGATTTAACTTAAACCGTTCTTAAGAAACATCTACGATATTATGAAAGCTCTGTTTGTATTTATTTTCTTAATAAATATTTAATAATAAAATAAAAAAAATAACTTAACAAGGCTACTAACGAAAATATTAAATGAATAGATTGCGAAATTGAACAAAACTAATAATATTATAATTTTAAAAAAGGAAAAGGATAAACAGTCGTTTCAATATTTTTGCTGTCAAGTTACACAGTAGCGCATATACTTGTATAGACGACATAAATATTGTTACAAAGAAAAACAATTATTACAGACAATTAAACAAAATATTACAGTGTGTTGGTTTAATAAATTAATATAAAACCATTAAAAATATATAAAGCTTATTTGAAGTGTTCTTTATTGGCTACAATACAGTCCTTTTTGTCGAGGCCAATTATCAATAGCAGCACGCACTCTTTCTATGGGAAAATTCTCCACTGCCAATCGTATGGATTGTTTTAGGGACTCCAAATTATCATGGCGTTTAGAGTAAGCCTTACTCTCTAAAACTGACCATAAATTGTAATCCAGTGGATTAAGATCAGGACTAAATGACGGCCAGTCTACAGCTCTGATTAAGTCCGGAACGTTCGTTTCTAACCAAGATTGGGTGGATCGAGCTTTATGACCCGGTGCCTAGTCTTGCTGACCATTCTTGGTTTTTGAACATGGTGTTGTTAAGGGGCTTAACTACTTTCTCGAGAATGGTATTATGATCTACTTGTGCCGATGTTTTGATACCTTATTCAAAAAATATGGCTCAGTCTCTCCTTCATAGCTAACGCCCCACCAAACCATCACTGAAGTCGGATAATGCCCACGTTGTACTCTGTTGACTAGTTGGAAAGCGTCTTTAGAGCTTTCAGCATAAATACGGCCATTTTCCTAATCTCCGTTTGCGTACTACTTAAAATCTTTTGCTTTTGGACAGGACTTCTTCGAATTCTTCCCACTACTGCGTTGATCGCCTTTTTCGTACGAACACTACGTGGACGGCCAGATCTTTTTCTGTTACAAACAGAGGAGGTTTCATTGTGCCTATCAATAGTCTGGTACACAAATATTTGACTAATACCAAGCGTATATATGTACTTTATGTAATGCATTCACGGTGATTCGGTTCTCTTTATCATCCCCACTCCCTTTTTCATATCACAAAATATTTTACAATGTATAGCGAAAATAAAAGAAACACAATGAACAATCGTATGAAAACGACTGATTCCAAATTCAAAAGTAATATTTTGTTTATTTTTAATTTAACAGTATTTATGGCCAGACTAAGTACACGCAGTGATGCAATCCCGGGCGGACTTTGATTCTGTTATTATTATTCTTCAATTCACGTATTTACTTTATCTTCTTTAACAGACAATTTGCACTTAGTATCTCCTTTAAACCAGAGATATCCAAACTTTTTTTCTCGTAAACTTTCAAAGTTTTACCAGTTTCAGTGAATCCCTTTCTGCAACATTTCTACCATATTTCCAAAACTCGTCAAAACATGTGAAGATTGGATTTAATCACACCCCTGCCGGGTCTATTGTGGATCCCAGGGGCTCCACCAGGACCACTTTGGAAAACACTGTACTAGGCAAACAAAATTATTTATCATTACTATATCACTGAAGAAAGTATTTATTTTTAATCCTTCACACTCTATAAAAGGGTCCTACCACTTAGTTTCATAAAAAAGACAAAAATATTAGTATTAGTATTCGGTTCACATACCCGACCCCAACGACCCTTAGCCAACAATTCCCTATTTATGATACAAACACACATATCTTCCTGCAGATCGTGGGGTCTATCCAACTCGTAGAAACCTAAAATTAATATAATAATAGAAAGCTTTTTAGAGCCGCATATGCCGAAAGCATTAACGTCAGGCTCGAAGTAAGTAAACTTCGAAACGGAAAATAACAAACAATAGTGGACTTCAACATAAAGATATCAAAGCTCTATTCCTATCTATACCTTCTTATAACTAGCCTGTAAAACTTTATATCGTATAGTTAATACCACCAATTTCTGAACATAAGCATATTGTTACTGCTTCTGGAAATTGTCGACTTATTATTTTGAACGCAAAAAAGAACAAATGGCGTATAGTGTCACATTCACATGAACAAGTGGAGGAAAAGAGAGAAATATTGTCATTATCTTTTATTATACATGCTTTGAACGCAATATGATAAAATGTGAGAATGGAAAAAGTCGGAAATATTCTCAAACATTTCCAGACGATACGGAAACACGCAATAACGGCACAATGTAAACCCAACATGCAGAACATGCTCGAAGTTGAATACGTCATCTAAGAGTTTTTATTAAAAACATTTAAATACTAACGCTTCGCGCAGTATTAACATTTTATTATATTTAACATTTGCCGTGTTTCTTTTCATTTTGCAAGTTATATATTTAATTATGATTAATTAGCGAAAAAAAGTATTTTAATGAAAAAAGCGAATTCGCTTGTTTTATTAAAATACGGTCAAAACGGTATATTAATAAGAGAATTAGCGAATTACCTTAAAAGAGTTGTATTTCCTATTAGAAATTTTAATAAAGTATATATAAATAGTAATAAAAAAAGGACGTGTAAATCCTCCAAAGTATCGTTTATATATAAAATTAACTCCTCATCGAAATAAGGATAGCTACTTACCTCTTATTAAACGAGCAGTTCAAATTTCTACACGTCTATTTCGAGCTAAGAAAAAAGTATATACATGCAGTAAAGCAATTCCCACAGGCATATTTAATTGTGGCAAAATCTCAAATATTCGTTACTGCTAATGCCTTTTTTTTTAAACTTAGCATACATCATCTTATTTTAGATTTTTTTAAAAAAACTAGGAATTTTTTTCATCACAATGATGTTACAAAATCAAAACATACGCAGCGTAAAATGCCTGCCAATGTTTTTTTTTTATTGTGTATTATAACACAATATTTTTTTTAATATTATATATTAAAAAAAAATATTGTGTTATAATATTATATATCAATAAAACAATTTACAAAAAGCCGCTACCTTTTGATTTGTTGATTTATGTCAAAAGGTAGGTTAGGTTTCGGTATAGGATAATAAAATAGTATAATATGCTCTTTATCATACGAGGAAGTGTATCATGTGAATACGTTACATTCGTTACGTTTTCTATAAACGAAAAATTCTAGACTAGGGCAAGCGTCTTTAAACCTTAAACTTCTAAATTGAAAACTGCACAATGCTCGAAAACCACGTCTCATTTATTTCAAAGCATATAGCCTTGCCTTTTGTGCACAAATTGCTGACATAACAATTGCTGTGCCATGAGACTAAAAAGAGTAGTAAATTTTTACAGAAGATAGGTAGTGAACAGATGTTTAAGAAAACTTTTAAATTTACGAATAAAATTTATATGTAATTATTTTCAACATTTTTAACCCGCAAGCTGTTTTGTATTTCCCTCAAATTTCATGGTATAATTAAATCTATGTTAATTTTGCAAAATTTTAATTTAATGAACATATGATAAACCTAAGAAAAAAATTGTTTTTATAAACATTTATCCAAATATATGAAATGGTCCATTTAAAAATCGCCATTAAATTTTCTTTTTTTGTAGTGTAAACATAAAACTTATGTAGCTTTCAATACAACAAGATTTAATTTTTACGCTCTGTTAGATAATTAGATAATTAAATATTCGATTAAATGTTGATCTTTATTGATAATTAGATATTGATGGTGTAATACGCTATTTTAACCATTCAAATTGTTATACCATTGTTAAACTCTTCAAGTGGATTGAAAATAGGCCGCGTTTATTATTCAATATTTTCGAATTATATTTCTATTCCTATGTGGAATTGCGTAACATTGAATATAGTGAATATTCACTGTTATGCAATTCCATAAAAACTTAAAGAAACCACAAGAGTCAGTCATGCTGTATATGTCGTATAAAATCCTTATATAAAAGAGATGAAAATAAATTTCAGTCCAAAAATTAAAGCTTTATCGCGACATGATTCCGTGGAAAAGTTTACACAATTGAATAACCCTACTGCAGAGTGACGGACGGAAACCGTGCATGATTAATTAAAAATTGACAGCTAAGTACCGTCGGAATCTAACAGGTGGAGGACAATAATAAGAGCCATCGGCTATTTAAAATTATTCAACGGCATGGAGCGGTGATAACTGCCCTGGAACGCAGATGCAATGAGTGTATCCGATGTGATTATTTTACGATGTTAAAAGAAAAACTTTAACGCGTGCTTTTACCAGTAATTACTCTACTCGTATAGAGTGGTTAGATAAAACCTCCGGCGACGGGTCATGAGATTATAAGGTAATTATAAAGATAACAAATATATCATGTATGATAAAGTGGCGTATTCAAGGGATCCGACAATTTCATATTAATTATCGCATCAACTTAATATTTCACGCCATATAAAATATAATTTACAAAAACGAGCTTTAGCAACAATTAATAGTCAAGAATGAAAGTGAATAGAACCCGGCGATACTACAGATATGAATCCGCCAAATTGACACCACTTCTACTGATATTAGGAATTAAGAAAGTTTCAAAAACAACTGACTAATTCTTAAAGAGTTAGCTATCCTATCATGATAGACCATAATGAAAAATATTACAATACTTTAAGTATTTTCAAATAAACGGGTCTGTTATGGTTTAGAACGGTTTTTTAACTGAAATAGAAACTGACTTTTTCTATTGGGAAGTCTAATTAAAAACTTGCCGGGTGCAGCTGGCGACTACGGCAGAACGACCTTCGTTTAACAAACTCATTTATACTTTATGAGCCCGTAATGCTTAAAAAATCTTTATATTTTCGCTAAATTACTATTTTCCATAAGGAACTTTAAATTACTTGCGCAGTTCCTTTATTCATGGTGTGGATCGATGCAGTTTATACTTCTCATTATTAGCTCTTTATAAAGGAACGTCCCGTGAGGCAAATTGATAAGCTAAACATCCTTTAGTATATGTATTACATTTATAGTTATTGCTATAAAAGCAATCCTTGAAACATGTTTGAACATATATTTAATAATATATATTGCAGCAATAACTCATCACGTTGAATAAAACCAATTTGTTTTTTAGTTTGGGTACAGACGGACGTGTGTGATATTTATTTTTTATGCCTTTTGACATTAATTATTGCTTTATTATTTATTACTCAAAAATACCCTCTCATTTCACCATATCAATTTACCTCAAAACTAACAAAAATATAAAATATAAATACAATTTTTTTTTTCATTAAAAAAATGTTCGTTACTTACAAATCAAATAGTAAGCGTAGATCTTTAAATTACTACTTTAAACATGTCACTTTTCAAATATAGCTTGAGAAAAAGATTATTTCCCTCAATGTGCTCAAATTTGTAGATGTATATATTTACGAATATATATATATATATATATTGGAAATTACAATTAGAGGAAAAACTTTCAAAAATACCAAAAACTGGTGGTCTATCAGTGATAACGATAAATACTTTGCACTGTTAAAAAAAAGGAGAGTAACTCTATTCTACCTAAAAGCAGCTATGTGCGAGCAACCAATAATTTCAGAGACATGTGCAGACATTTACCACGCTATCTCACGTTAGCGCTGCACAATGCTAGCTATTTTGGATTGTTCACCTTGTTAAACTAACTCTTATTTAAGTTAATATCAAAGACGTGAGACATGATGAACAAAGAACAAAGAAAAAAGTAAAATATGTATCATAAATGCCTTTTACGGTACCGTATTACATTTAGCTTTAATAACGTTGTCCTAGTTTAACACTGTCGCAATCTGTCAAAAAATTCCATATCGTCGAAAGTCAAAAAATTCGAGAGATTGCGAGGAATTGATTCGTGCATGCAAATCAACTAACTAAATTTGCCCAGCCCCAATTTTTTATCTACGTCTGCGTTCGCTTTGTCCCGAGATATTGAATGGCCGTCAATTATGTCTCAACTGTATCATTAAATGTCGCAATCTGTCTAATAAAACTATCGAATTGTTTATGTAAATATAATATAAAGAAATAAATAAATATATCTGATAATAATTAAAAGTGTGTACGTGTCGCTACATCCTTATTATCCTGCCCGCTGTTCTTTAACGACAAAAATACTAGTTATATTGATATACTATATAACTGTCAAGTCATGCCAAGATATGTAAATGTCAAAAGTCATTACAGGCCACTTTTATATGTATATGTACTTCTACATAAATCCTTAATGTAAAGCTCGTTGGATATTAATATATATGCCGTTCTCTGAAATCTTTATCTCTTAATCTCCATTATACTTCTGAAAAATCGTGTCAGTGGCCTTCGAAATAAATCAGTGAGAGTGAACACTAAGATCTATATCAATAAAAATATTAAAAATTACTTATTACTTATTTGGTGTTCATACCACCGGTGGTAGAGCCACGCAGCTGTTCCCGCTGCTGAATGGGCCGCCTCGGACCGGATTAGTACCACGACCTCACAGAAAATCGGCGTGAAATGGAAGTGTTTTTACTTCCGCATTTCGTCCGGTAAGTGAGGTGGCCGGTGGCCCATCCCCTCCCTCCCCTTATTCCTTCTCTCACTCTTGTTCCCGC
>DWHO01005371.1:0-10363 GCA_018247575.1 Eurytides lysithous rurik | reverse complement strand
GGTGGTAGAATCATTAGACGTCAAAAAGCGATTGTAAACCAATCCAATTTTGAATAAAGTATTTTGACTTTGACTTTTGACTTTGAACCCAAACATGAATCTGGGAGGCCTGTTACTTTTGGACACAAGCTCAAAATTGGCAGGCCAATTCCTAGCTCCCATGGTCTCCAGCTAGCGGACTCGGGGGAGGTCCGTTGGCCGTCTCATGACCGAGTAGGGAGGCGTGCTCCATGTTCCAGCACGCCTTGCCTGAAGAAGGAACGGGTTGCCGAGGGGTACCCAGAGGAGTAGCTGTGGAGGCGGCCAGCGCTGGCAGGGTCGCGGAAGTGTGCGAAAGCGTTCCCGTGATTCTGCCTATATGCGCCTAGGTGGAACATCGTGGAGGTTTTGTTTTAGTCGGTACGAGTCCGACATAACCCGTCCTTACCCCCGCAAGGCCGGGTATGCGTAGGCATTTACCCCACGTAAAAGAAAAAAAAGGGCATTACGGGCTGATCACTCGATTGCCTGAAAAGTAAGATGATTTACGTCTCGTATGGGCATGTAAAAAGTCGGTCCCGGCTTCTTGTCGACGCCATGTAGCAGTGGCTTGGAGGAGTCGTTATTAAGATGTCGTTTTAATGTCACCGCCTCTGCGCCTGATATCTTTCCGGTCGTGTCGATTATCCATGTCACCTGTGCATCTGTGTTTGCGCAAATTTTTCTGCCCTATAATATATCCTGCGCAGTTGGCTGATCTCTTGTAGATTGACCGCTGTGGCCGGATACGGTTAGGAGGACATTATTATTATGTACCTCTATGCCTTATAGGAATAGAACGACGGACACTGCTTATCAATATAAGTAGAATAGCTAGCGATTCGAGGTGAACTGAAAAAAGTCTTATCATTAAAAAATAGTCCTAGAATGTATAACTAATCATTTTCAATGTGATAAAAGGGAATAGAGCCGAAGAAAAGATAGTTCAATATAATTTATTCGTATTCAAATTCATTATTCTCTAACTTCTCCTCCTGGTATTTCAAATCTTTCGTTTCCATTTCCGCAATGGGTTTTTTACTAGTGAGGAACAGCGTGTATTGCATCCAAAAATATATGCTGAACATCAAGATACAAGTCACTAGTAAACTGCAAACAAACAGGAAGTTTAATTATTGTTATTTATATAATACGAGGGAATGCCCGAAGATTCTGATTCTGTGCCATTTTTTTCTTTGTACGCAATTTTCCAGCAAAAACATCATTGTCAGCTTCCTATATCAGAATCCCTAATAATTTATCGATGTCAACAATTATAGCGATTAGCTGGTCGGCTGTCGGATGAAAGTATAACAAATCAACAAACACTATTTAACTTCATTGCAGTTATTAGTAAGGACATTACAGAGTATCTAGCTGCTGAGCAAATAACTATGATAATGAGCCATTAGAGGATTAAGTTATGCCACCCCTATTCACATCTTTCATAATTTAATTTTTTGCTATTTCTTAATGAAGATCTTATTAAAATATTTTTTTATGGTCGAACACGTCGTACGTATACATTTTTTTGATATCTGCAAGAGACTAGACCGGTCCGATGTGAAGCAGTTTTGGATTAATATACTGTTCGACGTTGTTTTGTTATAGGTCCAGTTACCATCAGATGCGCAATCGCTTATTTATTTATTTATTAAGTAAACAACAGGTTATGCAAAAATTACCTTACAAGATGATTTTTTCAAATCGATTTAGTCATTTACAGAATGTTACGATAAAATATAAGCGGTACGTGAGAATTTAATAATTAGATTGTTATGAAGTTTTGACAGAACAGATTGAACAATCAGTGATCACTTATCATTCATTATATCCTAAATAGACCTAAACCTACAATTAGGACTTTTATTTGTGCCGGTACCAAAATATGAGGTCAAGTTGCATGAGTCAACTATCACTATGAGCCATCACCTTCCATTTCGAATATGTATATGTATATCGAAAACTACTCACAAGACGCTGTTAATCAAGATCTGGTAACGTACATGGTTTATAACACGAGTATACTACCGATGCGACAGCCATCATGCGACTTTTGTGGATATCTCTAAAACTGGAACTACTGAATTATATGGCCAAGGACTGTCTGCATTGAACCGGTGGAGATAAAACTTACTTTGGTCCTTACTTCCTTACTAAGGATAAAATAAATCTAACCAATTTAAGGCATGGTTGTACTTTGTTAGATGTAGAGTTACAAACAATGATTTCAAAACAAAACCTAGGCAAAATCTAATATCACATGAATTATACAACAACATTAAAATAATTGCAACCGTGCTACTATACTGTATATTGTCAATTGGTAACTAGCCAATTACAAACATCGTTAGAAAAATAATTCAGCAAAATGAAACGAAATTATACTGTCGTGTCCACTTACTATCCAAAGGCCATGTTGCGAGGCAGCTGATAAAAATAATTGGATAGTTTATGTTTATATAAAAGTCAATAATAATAACTACAACTGTCGCTTGTTGTCATTCGTTCTTGTTGTTTTATTTTTGACTTAGTAAAAAAGTAAATAAGTCAAATAGTCTTTTGTCATTCTTTGAACTTTTTAATACCTATATATATATTTTTTAATTTACTTAGAAGACAAGCAAGACGCCTGGTGACAAGCAAAATGCTTTCCCATAATAGAAAAACGCTATCCAGTATTCAGCTTTCTGATTGCTTGATAGTAAAATAACCACCAACTTGTGTCTTGCCATTTATTATAATTATTTAGTGAAACGTAAAAATCTTTTACAATTTAATGTATCAAAATAAAAACATTTGATAAGGTACAAGCTAGTTGGATGTAATTTATTATTCATATACACACATATAAATGTATTATTGGAAAGGAAAATATTCTGTAACCTTTTTTAATTATTGTAAACAATGGCAATTAAGCGACTTATTCCGTTACCGTCACAAATTTAAATGTAACAAAGAAAAACTCACTTAATTGTATAAAAAGCACTTTTAAAAAAAAACTTTGTGAGTCGCTTTGCATCAAAATAGTATTATTCAATATTAATACTACTATCAACAGACTTCTTACAGAAAAGAAAACACAGAGAAAAATAACATTGTTTAATTTAATAATAATGCTTTTCACTCGACAAAATTAACAGAAGTATTGAACATTCTATTAAAAGTTTTAAAAACAATAATCACTATAAAATAATTGATTCTATTACTCATCGTTCATTCATTATGGCATTATTACAAAAAATATACTATAATTATAAAACATTCTAAACCCGATACTTTCATGTATGTCTGTTAGCCTACTCCGGTTCTACTGGTACCGTTGGTGTTGTAGACGCAAATGAAGACTGCGGGTAAGGCATGTTCATTAGATATTTCGTGGTCCAGTATGCTCCGAATGCTAAAAGTCCCGTGATTAATATACTGAAACAAATTAGATATGTGAGATACTAGTATGAAATTATAAGATGACGTAATACACTCTCATTGTGCCTGTCTCCTCTGCGGCATAGTGGTAAAGGCGAAACTGTATAAAGCACAGGTAGCGAGTTCGAATCCTCAGAGAAAATTATCTATTCTGTTTATTTATCAATTCATTGAATGTTATTATTGTTTAATGAGAGTACACCTTATATGTGTGCATAGATTCGTGCACTATATTATAATTAATTAGAAGACACCAGCTGCATGCCCCTCTAAAATAAAACCATAAAACATAAAATACCTATTATTTAAAATCAAAATCATTTATTGCATGTCACATTTCATCAATACGTGATATAAAATGCTTTATGCACACATGACGCCCTAGCAATGCGTAGCAATATTACAACAAAATATTATTAATCATCGTCCTATAAACAATTCCTATCATTACTTACATCTAAACTTAAAATAATATTGGTGTTTAACTATATCTCTCTCGGAAATAACAGAAAAGCCACATGACAGTTATTGATAGAAATAGTTTCAAAAGCACTGCATTCACGACGTTGGATATATAACATGCAGCTGGAACAACCTTACGTTCAAGGAAAAAGGGACTTTTTTAAACTTTTAAAATTAGTTTTCGCAACTGTTATCGTAAGTGAATTATATTCCAAGGTAATAAATTACCCTGTTTCTTTTTAATTAAATACTAATGATTATACAGCTCAAACTAAAGATTTTATCAAAATAATATAGCAGTGAAGAAATAAGTGTTTTGTTTCATTAAGAAATACACCAATTTATTCGTTAATATATTTTTTTATGGATTGGTCTGATAAACGAGCAAGCAGCCCACCTGATGGTAAGTAATCTCCGCTGCCCGTGGACATTTGCAGCATTACAACTTGCGAATGCATTGCCAGCCTTTAAGCAGGAGAATTTTTGAAAGATGGAGGAGGAGTGAGAGGAAGCGGAAGGGGATAGGGAATGGAGAAAGAGGTAGGGAGGAGTGAAAAAAGGGAGAAAGGGGAGGGAAGGGGATGGGCCACCGGCCAACTCACTCACCGGACGAAACGCGAAAGCAAAAACACTTCCACTTTACGCCGATTTTCTGTGAGGCCGTGGTATTTATCCGGTTTGAGCCAATCCGTTCAGCAGCGGGAGTAGCTGCGTGGCTCTACCACCGTTAAAGTTAGTGTAATTCACAGATTTTCAACATATCAACAACGTAATCGAAAATAAAATTACGTTTTCGTTTATTTTATACATTCACTAAAATATTACATTAAAAATTTATTTTCTGCTAATTCCCGCAACATAAACTTTAACTCAATACCAAATTTTATCCTCGTCCGTGCGCGTAATAGAATGTTATTGACTGTATATACATGATCCTCGAGCAAAAATATCTAATTTGGTATAAATAATTCTAAGCCAACAAGGCTTAGAATTATTTATACTCAACAGTGAAATAATACATCGTGAGGAAGCCATGTCTAAAATGTGATGAAAAGAACAATTTTCTTTGATATGCGATGTGCGGCAATTTACCCTGAGACTGTGTGACGTTAGTGCCCTGATAAGAGCATTTTAAACAGCAGTAAGAAACTTATTACCTTAATACGGCATTAAAGGTCTTACTAAGATGAATTTACGATGTCCACGTACAACTAAAATTTGCACTGCAGCTAAAGCTAACGAATATATAGTACGCCCCCGAAATGTTCCTGTGAGGGCTCTAGTAATCATGGCTTGATCATCCACGGCGAAACTAAAAGGGACTCACCCACGGCGGTCCAACGTGGCGAGCTGATGAAAACAACAACCTTGGTGGGACGGGACGAGAATGGCAAAAGCCAAGCTGCAAGTATATTAACTAATTACTTACAATCCGAATGCCATTTTCTTGGTGTCCTTTAACTTCTGGCTTGAAACGCACTCTTCTTCATGACATCGGTGCCAGAATCCACTCATTAGGCCGTACCATTGTAATCTTTTATAGCTTATTGTATGAATAAGCCATGTTTTACATACCTTGAATAAATATGACATGCTATAAGAAACTGTAAAAAAATAAATTAAAAAAATGTCGATCACGTAACCGAGATATCTTAGCATACATTCTATTTTACTCTACAAATCATTAGGAAACAAATTTATCATCTATATAAGATTTTTTACACTTTTTTGAAATCTACCAAAACAAGCATTATTAGATATATTTTTTTAATGTTTTCTTCTAACTTTGAGACACAATACGATTTCCTCGCGTATATATTCCTTTATATTCTATAAGTAGTCAATGTATTTGAATTTATATTGTTTCAATGTTTGAGGTCAGTTTTTATCGCTTAACTATATCATAGCTGTTGATGTGCACGAAGTTATTGCAGTTTCTGTATACATGAACCTTCTGTTGTACAAATAAAAATTGTATTGTACTACATTGATTGAAACGTTTCTAAATGTTATTTCACACATTTTAAACAATGTACACTCATACATTGTGATCGCATGACCTGATCAATGACCAGGAAATCTCAAACCATAAACAAGGCATTCTAAAAACTGTACTTCAACTCTGGTTTTACATAAAATACGAGTATGTTAAGAAAAATATTGAATAATTCTAATAATTTTTTATTCTATATATTTTGCTTTTCCCTGACCGTGTAAAAAACCAATAAAACTATAAAGAAATACTTACAGATTGCTTTCGTAATCACATAAACCACAATTTATAGCTTATTCTGTTAATACGTCATCGAGATCAAGTTTTCACAAAAAGTGATTCTACAAACTTTGTAAAACAGACATGTCATTCAATAACATGGGAAATTTAAAAATGCTCATTGGTCCGTATGTAAATTAGTTGGAAAATAAATTAAATGTGATCTTACGGAGTTTCAGAGGCAAATAATATTATACGTACAAAATTTCCATACTCACTAGAGATATTCATGAATATGGCCGATGACAGAAGATTAATTCCACTTCGTGCATCTAACGTATCTATCCCGAACGAGACGTGACGGGTGATGTTAGTAGAAAGATGAAATCGATCAATGCGAAAATTCCAGAAAACAGGCACAACACGCCTATCATCAAATAAGTTTTATCCAATGACGTTGGAGGCTGTGCGGTTGACAATGTTGGTAAATGTTGAATGATCCCTTGAGACGAGTTCTCGGGCGGCCTCCGTTTCCGCCATTTCTTATATTCCATCGCCATCTGCAAAGTAATTCCATGCAATGCAAATACGAAGGTGAAAAACTTCTGTAACTATTATACCAAAAGCGATAAAGAAACTGTTTTAGTTATAGATTTTTGTTTTTTAATCTGATCGAATTATAGACAATTTGACAATCGCGTAACAGAACACGCCGGAGTTAAATTAGAAAGTACTTAATTTATTCAATTTTCTACCAGAAGACGTGGACTACTAACCAAAACTACTCCCGTGACCACAGGCAATGTGAGACCGGCAATTAGAAAGTATCCATGGACGAACTTATGTAAGTGATCGTTAACTTCAGCTGATATAATCAAGCCTATAGATATCACAATTTGGGTCCAAATGGCACCCGCTATTAAGGTCTGCTCGTCGTTATATTTGGGTCTAGATTCCACTTGGGCACTAGTCCAGAGAACTGAAGCTAGGATAATCGCTCCTAGACTTAATAATTTCAATATGACACTTATATCCATTTGCTGCGGCCTTTTTTACGCCCCTTATATTAATTACAATGAATTTAAAATAATTGGTGTTGAAGTACGCAATGAGCACAGTTGAAAAATGTAAATCATTTTATTACATATTTGGCTTTAATAAATATATTTAGTTGTTCTTCGTAAAAATTTAAATTTTCCTAAATTAACTTATATTTTCTTTGAATGACATTGATAAATCACATTTGCGTTGCGTTCTTAAATGATAAACAGATTGATTATTTATTGAAGAAGGTAAATTATATTATTAAAAATTTCAATAGTTTCATAAAATAATATATAATATATATATTTTATGGCTTAGCTTATGGAAAAAAAGTAAGCGGCTTACCTGATGGAAAGAAATAACCGCTACCCATGGACATTTGTAACGTTGAACGTTTTGCAAACGCGTTGCCCGCCTTCTAGGTGGGAATTTTTGATACGGAAATTTAGGAGGGCGTGGCAAGAAAAGGAAGAAGGAGGCTGGAAATGGAAGGAGGAGGCTGGAAAAGGAAGGAGGAGGCTGGAAAAGAAAGGTAAAGGGAAGGGAGAGAGCCACCGCCATCCTCACTCTCGAACTAAACGCGGAAACAAAAGCATTTCAACTTTACGCCGATTTTCTGTGTGGTCATGGTACTTATTCGGTTCGAGCCGGCCCTTTCAGCAATAGCCGGAACTGCGTGGAAGCTGCGCCAATAATGATATTAAACTACTTTACCGTAAGGTAAGGTTCTATGTATTCTTAGAAAAATTAAATAAAGCAAGACAAAAAAATTACAAACATAAAAATATATAGAAATATTAAATGATGTAAACATATCTTACTCGTACTGTTATGAACAAGGTAAATAAGACGAAGTACATAATTTACTAAGTTATTGATTTATTTTAAGCTAGCTACATTATATTTATATATTTTAAAGCAAATCTAATACAAGCTTAAAGTTATGTTTCACTCAATCGGAACTTTGGCCAAGTATAAACATGAAACTTATTAAAATTAGTTTGCCTGCTTACCTACTCATGTTACTCAAAAACCTTTTTAAACTATTAAAACTTATCAATATGTTCCTACTTAATAAGTGAGTAAAATTGGAAAATAAGGAACAATAGTCAGCTTAATTTGTATTTGGTTGTAATGAAATTTTCATTATTTAAGAAAGTAAATTTTGGTCAGAGGTTTTTAGCCAGCAATAAATTTATTGTTTAACCCCCCTAACCCCTATAACACGGTACATTGGTCCCGCGTTATATGAAAACTCGTTGAAGGAGTATTCCCGTATAATATGAAATAGCGTTGTAAGCGTTATAAGAGTGCCGTGTTATAGGGAGGATTACTGTATGTGGTTTCATTTTATAAATGTACCTCAATAAAAAAATGTTTATACAATTACAAAAAATTGCTCAAAATCACTATCAATTAGTGTTATTGTTGAAAGAGCACTTTAAAATTCATAGCAATTTCGTATAATACCTATTACGTTAAACCTATATCTGATCCATCTATTCTATATGATAAGTTAAACGGGGCGGCTGTTCACTTTGGTCGAAATTTAACTTAATTCAACATTTCATTTAGTTTTATCGTGCAAACGATGTTCAAACTGCTCATTATATACATCCTGCTCTGTATTTCGCACTATTTTTGTAATAGTGAACATAATTATGTGAGTGTGTTATATTTTTTATTTTTAATACGATCATCCAGCAGCTTCCATGCTGAATTATTTCAGTAATTTTTTTGGGTGTTTCGGGGATAAAATTGGGACAAAAAGTGGTTTATTTCACTTTACGAATCAGAAGCTACACCTGTACTCACTTATTGGTATCGTTGCTGCGTGAGTACAGATAAACGAACCAAAACCGGTAAATACACTCTCATATACATTATTGTTTTGTCGCATAACGAAAACTTTAGAATATTGAATGCTGACCATAAAAATATTTGTTGTATTCGAATTCAGAATGTTTCATAAATACAAACTTGTGCATTATATCGAATTTCATTTACTAATGCATAGGTTTTCCGGATTTTTTGTAAAGAAAATACACGTAATCTTTAAGGGAAATTAATTTGTTTTTATTCAAATATTGGCCATCGGTTTCTATACAGTTCGACCATCTATCACGTAATTTATGAATACCGTGCCAAAAAAACTGCCTTTGCGGCAAATCATTCTTCAAGCATTTAACAAATTCCTCGGAACTGCTGAAGTGCCGGTCTACGAGTACGTGCACCATTGATGCGAAGAGGTGAGACAGGTGACGCCAGGTCTGTGTAGTAGAGCGGTTCCACCCAAGCGGTTTCAAGGTGTCTTTTACAGGTTTTTCATGTAAAACGAAGTATTGTTGTGAAACAAAATCACATCGCCATGTCTTCTTGGCTATACCAGTCGTCTTTCGATTAGTGCGGGAGTCAAATTGATCATTTATCGGGGAGCGCATTGTATATTTGCGGTTTTGACAGGCTTCAAAACTTCATAATACACAATACCGCTCTGGTCCCACCAGACACATAGCATGATGGTTATAAAATACTGCTTGCATATATATTTAGCCACAATTGCACATAACTGCGAAATACCAGTGAATATTTTGATGATTTAATACCTGGACCTGCACTGCTCTACAATAATATAAGTCTGTCTAATCAATCACGTTTCCCAATCTCAGTAATGAATTTTCTAATCAGATAATGCTTGTTTGTAGAATTACAAACAATTACATGGTATTTGTATAGGCGGATTTTGTAAGATATTTCTACCGATACTAATCGCCATGTTTAATTACAGGGCAAATTCACTTTGCAAGTCACAAATTTAGAAACCTGTAAAGGTCCCAAACGAAGGGACTGTTGCATAATAACGGCAAAGATGGAAAACAGAGTAAACCTGAATTACGATATAACAATAAAAGAAAATGTTACTCCAAACAGGGTGAGGTGACATTTAAATGCATTGATTTTTGTATAGTGTACAGTTTAAAAACTTTATGTAAATGGACATTGAAAAATTTTACTTTCGAATTAAAACTCTACATATGAAAGAGAAATCTATTAAATTTTTTGCTATCAGTAAACAAATCAGAAAACAGGTGTAAAATCGGTAAATAGGCCAAAATTTTTTATCTCAAAGTCAAAGTCAAAATTCTTTATTCAAAATTGGATTGGTTTACAATCGCGTTTTGACGTCTAATGATTCTACCA
>DWHO01005370.1:0-10364 GCA_018247575.1 Eurytides lysithous rurik | reverse complement strand
CTAACTCTCCTCCCATGGATAATAGTACCAACACTATATATCAAACGTCCGACCCGAACGGCTGCTCGAGTCAGAATGGGATCGAGAATAGTCCATAGAGTAAGGAAGCACAGAGGGGTCGTAACTTATAATCATAGAGTAAAGAAGCATAGAGGGGTTGCTGCTTATAATATATACATATATATATATGAGGGAGAGGGAATTAATAGTAGGAATTGAATAAATAACAATGAAGATGGATAACAAGGAACAGTAATAGTATAATAATATAAAGAAGTAGCAAAGTAGTTAACGTTAAACGTTAACCCCACAGAGCAATAACGTTCGAAGGCGTTTTAACTTCGGGCGGTTTAACTTTATGTTTATTAGCGGTCTTACAAAATACACAATTTTCTTCTTTCTTTATTTAAATGCACTAACATATTAATTACGCCTGCTTTCGTTCCTTACAAACAGTATTAAAGATGCATATAAAGTCCTTTTTTCCTTTAAAAGAAACTGCAATCCCTATTGTGAGATAGAAATATCTTCCTTCTATCATAAAGACGTTTTAAATACATAAATTAGTTACCAAACAAATTTAAGTTAACCCAGTTTAATAGCTATAGGGCTTCCGCTCTGCCAGTCCTGAATTCAATTCCCACCTAGTAAAAATAGACTGTGTTCGCCATTCATTATTCGTTATTTTTGTTTACTTTATTTGCTTGTATAGTAGAAGAACAAAGAACACAGACTACACGTTTATCTATCAGTGGATTGAAAAGCCGGGACTGATGGATGGATGGATTTAATTAAACACTTAGAACGTGCGAAATCGCCATTTGGTCATTAGTTTAATTCAGTTTATTCAGCGATATTGGAGTCATTGATTCGAATCAAACGACGTATAGTTTTTCTAAACCGCTTATAACATTTTATGGTGAGGAGAAACAAAGAGATCGCTGTCCGTTAAATGTTAGATAACAACTTAACCGTCAAATTTATTTATGAAAAAAGGCCGACTAAACTTATCCTATTTTATTAACATTATATATAACTTGACATTTAATACTTGAATACCCCGACAAACAATTTCTGGTTTTGTTTCCTCACTTGCTTTTCACTTAATTTGTTTATAATCATAGAAAAATTAAACCTAAATTATAGTTTTTTTTAATTTTTATTCCACTTTCATGCAATTTTTTAAATGGACAATAAAAGGCTGCCAGCTTTGCTTGCATTAAGCGTTAGCAAGTTATTAATATTTCAAATTTGGAAATATCAGTTGAGCCGTTTGCTCGTTTGTCAGCCTACTCCATAAAAAAACTATAACTACTAAAATAACTATACATGCCATTAGATCTAATACTTAACTGCTGACGCATTTAAGTCTTTTTTAGAATAACACGCTTCTAATTTGCCGTGTTTGATTATATGGTTGTTTATTATTATCGACTATTTTGATGAAGCCTTTGCCTGTTTTTGGTGTTAAGATTCAACGGTAGGACAAATGTTTCATACGCTTTTCAAACCTGTAAGATGTAGAATAGAGTAAGTTCGAATTTTGCTACGTAAGTTTTCAACTTAAATATACTACTGCTACTTTCAACAATTCTTTCCATTATTTAATTAAAGAAGGGTTGTTTTTGATTTTAAAATAGTCACGGATTAAAAGAATCAAGTTTATACTGAATAATGCTTTCCGCCTACATCAGAGTGAAGTACTTTCATCTGAAGCTTATTTATTTATAAAGCTCTACTATGTATTTACACACATATATAATGTGTACATATTTATTTATGTATGCGTGTGCATATATAATGTATTGTTATACACCGCAATATTTTGTTTTATGAGTGTTTTATACGCACGTCATTAAATATTATGAACAAAATAAGAAAAAGAGAAGGAAGACCATACTTATTTAAAAAATATTATTAAAAAAACACGTGCAATTTTATTACGGATTTTTGTATTTTGTACAATAATAACGTTACATTAAAAGAAAATAGTGGTGGTGTCAAAATTATGAGAAATCTTACAACGAACATAACGAAGCATATCGTATAAGCTAGGATATATTAAGATTGTATTAACTTAGATATAAGTGTTACACTAAGGTAAAATAAAACATAATCTATATGTCTACACTTGCCTGGAACTAAATATAACATAACTCTAGAATTTCTTGTTAGAATTATACGTTCAAGATTGTAACACACTATTATTAAGAATTGTTTCTATTCCAAAATGTGTGTCAAATTCGTTATTTATAGAATACCTAAAAAGAGACATCTGAAAAAATCAAAAATATATGCTTAGTTAAGTTATGGTTAGATTATTGCTCACAAAAGTGGGGTTAAAGACATCACATGCCCGAAGATGGCCGCAGACCCCACACATTGACTGAAGGGAAAATAATGTATTTTTCTTGTTCTTAATATGTGTAATTTTTTCGTTTTTTTTTATTTTTTATATTGCCGTGTTGCCGTTAACATATTGGGGTTGTTTACTACAATTTAAATAAAGTAGTTAGTGATGTATGAAAATGGAAAGAACAATTTTTAATCATTTTAACAAATTAATAGAGTTTAAATGAATGCAAGCAATTATTAACAGACACGATAGAGGTATCGTGATCTAGTCTCTCTAGTGATGGATTAAAATGCCTCAAAGTATTTAAAGTATTTCAGTATTCAAAGTCTATATTACTTACTTACCGTATATGCCCATTACTCTGCACTCTGGAAAAGGAAAGGAAGTGGTAATGTGTAAAGCACATTAATTACTGAGCAAAAAGATAATATATCTTTTTTGTACATAAAAAATTATAAAGTTATAAGAGCATCTAACCGACTAATACTTCACGCGGACAAATGGAATACTTATTATCCATAATTATATAAAACCTTCCTCGGTTTTCTAGGTAAAAAGCAGTTTATATATTAATAATTAACAACTAACCAAACAAGGCACTATTTCTATAAAATATTCGTGACGTGTTAGATTCGATCCTCCCTTGATTGGTATTTTCACATGAATAATAGAATGATAATTTTTTTAAAGACTACCTAAAAGAAACGACTTATTCATACCAACCATCTCATAATTTCACTACAAAATATAGGGAGTTAGACTCATTATAACTAAGAACTGTTAGCACTCGATGAAGGAGGAAAGTTACTTAACACGTTTAAAGTTCAAAGCGATGGATTATTAACGATAGCGTAGGACATTTTATCAATATTCTCATTTTTGATTCTTTAAGTGTGTTACAAGTAAAATTTAATATTTCCAAAAATACTTGCACTTTTGTTTAACCTTTAATAAATATTACTAAAACACTGACTATAAATATACATATACATAAAATAAAGATGATATATACATGAAATTGTAGAATTTTATCTATAATATAGAATCGAATTAGAACAAGCATAAGTTTGCGCGTAAAGTGGAAAATCTGAAAATCGGTACCGACAGCTTTTGAACTCTTAACATTGATCGCAAAGTGTACAATTTTTAAAGCTTTGCCTCGGACCCTAAAAAGTAAAAAAATAAAAGTAAGCAACACTGGCGTCTAACAACATTAGCAACTTCCAAAGACTTTACGGGTCACACGTCTATCCGGGAAAGGCAAGTGCAATACCTGTAGCATTTTTTAAAAGAATTAAAACCAGTTTGGTCGTATGCGGCGTCTATGTACAGCAACTAACTTGGCATCAATACCGTTTTTTTTTAATTTGAAATTATATGTAACCTTATGTCAATTTGACAGAAAATATTTAATGAAAACTATACAGCATAAATTGTGCACAAAAACTACCTGACTCTAATGGGGTTACCCACTTGGTTAATATAATATCGCCGATAAGTTAACTGACATATTTTAGAATAAATAATGAACGTTCATTTGATTTTCCAAAGGAATAAAAAGATTTTACGGTCCTTTGAAATATACGTTTGTAAATAAACAGATGATAATTATGTTAGCTAAACATAGACTTGAAAATTATTTGAATAGTCCCAAAGCGATGGCAGAAATAAGTAGTAAAAAATAATAATATTATATATACTATTTCCAATATATTGGATATACGAGGAGTGATCAATAAGTAATGATAATCAATATGAAACAGAATTATTAGATTAAAAAAAGTATTTTATATTTCAACATAGTCTCCTAAGAAGTTAATACTTCACAGTCTTACTTATAAACCCTAAATAAAATGTTATAAACTGAATAATCGGTTAATAGTAGATTATGATTAGTGTATCTTTTTTATAAACCCATGATTCCCTTTGAAAAAAATTAATTGTCTTGATCCTCCCAAAATGCCTCTACTGCGGCCATCACTTCACTATCGTCCTCAAATTTGTTGCCCCAAAGATGTTCTTTGAGCCGAGGAAAGAGGTAGAAGTCACTGGGGGCTAGATCTGGCCAACAGGGAGGGTGTTCGAGCAGATTGAACCACGTTTCTTGAATGGTAGCCAACACAACTGGGGCTTTGTGAGCCGGGTCGTTGTCTTGGTGAAACAGCACTCCAGCGCGCAGTTACCGCGTGTTTTTGACTTAATAGCCTCTCGCAATCTTCTTATTTGGTCTGCGTAGTCCCTTTTCCAAATATTCCACCATAATAATTCGGGATCAAATCGGTTTCGGGATCAAAGTGATGGATCGAGGTCTCGTCCATGGTCACAAAACGTGACAAAAAATTTTCCTTATCCTGAAACTTTAGAAGATTCACGCTCGAAATATCGACTCGTTTCTTTTTTTGCTCGTCGGTTAACATTCTCGGCACCCAACGCGCAGACTTTTTTCGTGTGCAATTCGTTGACAATGATTTTTTGAACGCTGTCATATGAGACCCCTGTGACCTCAGCTATATGCCTTACGGTCACCCTTCGATCGGCCAATACGATCGATATCTTTCACTTTTTTTACGTTTTCTCCAGTATGGGACGTGGATGGGTGTCCCTCCCTCAATGTTTCCTCTAAGTTGCTGTGTATGTATTTGGTAGACATTTTTTTCAGGCAGAGATACTTGATGATAGCTCTTATTTAATTTTTCTCGACAGTTCGTATTCAAATGTATGTATCTCCCGGTAAAGGTGTCCTATTTATACAATTTTTTGAAGCTGAACTAGTGGATATATAAGCAGCATAAAAAAGAATAATAATTTAGTTTTTGAGCGTTCTAGAAATACTCGATTATCATAACTTATTGATCACCCCTCGTACTTATATAAAAATGATGCTTAATGTTATATTAGCAAATACATCTGTGGCGCAAATATTTTCAAATATCACATCCAATGAGGCATAAGCTACGCAAACAGAGTACGACTCTCGATTCTACCTTCTTAGTTTAAAGAGTTCCCTTGTGTATCTGCGCAGTTTCGGTTCCACTAAAGATTTAATAAATATAATAAAAGAAACAACTGCTAACTGAATGCCTTTAGTAGGTACATAAATATTCTCATTACATTAATACAAAAGAAATGTTCAATTTCTACAAAATACCTCCTACTTCTGGGGTCGGTTAAAAACTCTTTATACTGTTTAGGTGAAAATTCAATAAAGAGATTTACTAAATCACGTCGTTTTGGAGGAAGAGCTTTGTGTTGGACACTGTTACTCAGCGTGTAGAAACTATGAATAACAAGCAGCCGCCTCAGATTCTTCTTGGAAGTTAACAAGTGTATTTGCTTGAAGACAAATGACTACTTTTGTGACATTTTCTGATTCTGAAGGAAACCACTTAAAATATGGATTCATAGTGCAGTTCAAAAGTTTGCCAATTCTTCGAATTTCTGTTCTCAACCTATTGAATTATAAAATACCGCACATTTAATTTTTCCTTGAAGAGCCTCTTTCAGAAATATACTCATTTAATACATTGTTTAAGTATGATGTATAGGAATTTCGACACAAATGATTGAATCAATAATAAAGTGAGTTAAATTCATATGTAATAGTACCTGACAAGCAAGTTATCTATCCGAAAGTAAGCCAGACACCTTCCCATGACAACAATGTGCTAAACAGTATTATGCACTATACGATAGTACACTTCCCCCTTCCACCCCTATTCTGACCCTAAAGGTCGACAACGCGTTCGCAAATTCTTTGAAGTTGTGAATGTCCATGGGCAGCCATGATCGCTTACCATCAGGTGACCCAAAATACGAGTTTCAGACTTCTCTCATTACCTTGAGGTAGAAGACAGTCTATTTCTAGCTGGTGAAAACATTAACACTTATACGCTATTGGTTCTCTTTACAATCACTGGTTGTACCAAGCAAACCCTGTTAAAGAGTGCTACTACTTATCAAAATAATTTGATACTTCTTCAAATGTAAATAATTGCTATTTATATTTTAGTTCACGTATTCAGAACTAATTATGTACTTAGTCTTCAGTCGTCAAAAATTTACTTATACATGATATGTATCACGTCTAATCCGAATTGTTACAACGTGCATGTACATGATTTAAAATAAAATTTAATGAACTCTATTCATTTATTTTTCTTTTCTCAAATTTCCATTGAATTTTATCTGATTTAATAATTAGGGTCTTCTGGGAAACACGACAGCGTTGCCGGTTAATCCATTGCAAAATATTTCTAGATTTTTGCCACATATTTGGTCTCTTTTTACTGAATCATCAAACAGATCAACAGATCTTCATAAATCTTAGCATAAGAACTATCTTCATTGACAAAATTTTAATGCTTTTACAAAGATCAACGACAGATACACAATAACACTAGAAATAAAAATAAGCTTGAAAAGCCTCGATTTCTTCTCCAAAAGGTGAAAAAATCCTTCATGGGCCTTAGTACATGCATATTTAATAAAATATCTCGGATTTACCACTCGGACCTTTTAAAACTAAAATTAAAAATATTTTATTGATTAAAGTTTTTTACACTGTTCAGAAGTTATTGGTAGATCAAAATTCATGAAACTCAATCGTCTCGTACGCGGGATAACTATAACATCGTATCAAAGCTTAACATATTGTGGCGGCGTTTCTCCCCGATTCTTCTCAGCAGAACTGCATTCCGGGCCGGTGGTAGTTCCCTCACGAACAAAGTTTGGAAATGACGATTTAAAAGTGTTTGTAAAGACCTATTTGAAAAAATATATTTTGATTTGGTACCCTGTCAGCTTTCAAGCATAAGAAATCACATCAAAATCGGTCAATTCATTTAGAATCTAAGATGTTGCAGAGAGACACACAGATACACAGACAGGCACGTCAAGCTTATAACAACTCACAGTCGGTGGCAAAAAATGGAATAGAGCGACTAACAGCTTCTACAATGTTTTAGATACGGCAAAGTATAAAGAATATCCCACAAAGAAGCAGGTCACAGTATAACCTTATCTGGACTGACGTTGATGCTTTTAGCCTATGCGGCTATGTAAAGCTTCATCGGATCGCCTATAAGTCACAGTATAAGTAGTCCGGGGAGTGATTTCACTAAAGGACCCCTTTCTGCAGTTGGCAATACAGCTGCAACGTTTTTCAGCTATTATTACTTCGAGTCATGGAAACCAGCCTTCTGCGATTTCAATATCAATGAAACTTGAAAAGTAGCCTTTAAAACTGAAAGTATAAAAATCAACAGACCACAATAAACTTGTAGTTGTATGTTTGTTGCTTAAAAACTATGAAGCATTGTAGGACTTTTATAGCTAAAATACTGATGTAGATTTTACTTTTAACGGTTCTGTTATTCTTGTTATTCTTGAGGTATGCGTGTATGTCTCCCTCCCGACCTATTTCGGCAGCTAATTAACAAGAGATCAGCCAACTGCGTGGGATAGTGCACGAGCGTTTTCACAGACACGGGTGCACACACTGTTCACTTGATCTCACAACCCGATGGGACCCAGACGCAGAGGCGGTGACCTTTTTTGTGACGACTCCTCCAAGTCACCGCTATATGGTGTCGACAAGTAGTCCTGGAGGTATACAACATAAAGGATGGCCAACAACGACCGCTGGATTAATTTGTCACCACGTAGGATAAGAGGATAGTTATCGCTTATCATTAGGATCACCATTGACATATTATCTCGTAAACCAAAAAAAAATTAATACAATGACGTAAATAGACATTTAACACTTATATCACTTGCCATTGGGTGGACCGTGGCCACTCTTTCTCATAAACAAGACGCTACTTTTTAAGCCGAAAAAAAATAACCCTTTATTTACTTTTCTGCCTAAGATCCTTTATTTTTCTCTCCATAAGAACTTTATTTCATTGAGAGAAAAAAAAACCAAGAAGATAAGATATGATGTAATGTTTGGCTGAGTCACAGAACATAAAGTAATAAAATCTTTCAGCTTTTTTATCAATGTTTGACTTTTATTTTTGTATTTGTTTATGTTATTGGAATAGCAAAATACAGGGTGAATAATGTATAAATGTTCGCACCAAAAGTTATACATACTGTTTTATTTTTTTAAACAAAACATATTAGATGAGAATCGTAAATACATTTTTAAATAGAAATTGTATTTAATGTAATGCTAACTGACACCATATAACCACTGGCCCGGTGCTTTTGAAGGGCTACCATTTTTTATTGTTGTTTCTTACTCAAGTTAGGGCATTATCCGATTGTTGTTATGAAATAAATCAGTCTTAGTGTTGTCACCACTAGGGTGGCTTAGAGTAATCGTTATTGAGGATATGGTTTATTGTCACCTATGCACCCACGTTTATACATACACTTGTGAAATATAATACTGGGGGTATGATTGGTTGATATCTTTCAAATTGTCTGTAGTGGAATCTGGTCATTTTACATTGTATAGGTTGTGAGACCACTTAAGAAAAAAATATTCAGACTTTTTACTTCAAGCATGAACTATATCAATAAATAAACCTGAGAGTACGTTACAGGCGAGTAAAGTGCGGCCAAAAGTAAATAGATTTCTTCATGTTAACTAAATTAGCGCTACGCCTTACGTAGCGTAACCTTACGCAAACATAAACGTGACGTGTTTATTTTTTTTATGGAGTAGGCAGGCAAACGAGCAAGGGGCTCACCCGGTGGTAAGCATTAACCACTACCACATGGAAATTTGCAACGAGCAAAATTTTGCAAACGGGTTGCCGGCTTTAAAGTAGGAGTTTTTGGAAGGTAAAGGCTTCCTGTCTCTTATTGGAGGAGGCAGGTAAAAGAAGGAAACGGCTGAAAAAGGAAGAAGAGTGGATGGGGGTGCTCCACATCACTCCACGCGGAAGCACAAACATTTCCACATTGCGCCAATTTTCTATTTTCTAATGCATGGCTCTACAGCCATGACATTAGAAGTTCATGCAAAAGTTGATTTTTATTCGTTGTGATTCCTGAATTTGCGAAATTTCTTTCATCTGAAATTATCAACTCATCTTTGATAGACATTGATATACCATATGATATCGGATTTCTAGAGCGTCAAACAGATATTTAGACACAGAGGAACCATAAGTTGTTTTTTATGAGATTAGCGAGTTATGCCAGTTATGGTCAACGACTTGCTTGCCTTGCCTATTACACCATAGCGCCACCCACGAATATAAACTATAACAGATAAACTGCTGAAACTGCGATGATCTTCACTTTGAGATATAAGATGATCTATCTCTATACCCAGTGACTACGCTGGCAACTGATTTAACTGCCTCCGTGACCTAATGATATAGGCCCGCACTTTATAAAACGGAGGTCGTGAGTTGGAATCCCACGGAGGAAGACGGTGTTGTTGTTTTTTAGTTGGATTAAGGCATTACGGGCTGATCATCCGATTGCATGAAAAGTAAAACGATTCATGCGTCTGATTGGCATGTAAAAAGTCGGCCTCGGCTTTTTGTCTAGCGGTGGCTTGGAAGAGCCGTTACTAATAGGTCGGTTAAATTTCAACGCCTTTGCGTCTGATCTCTCTTCGATCGTGTCGATTATCCGTCCCATTGGGCTATAGGAGTAAACGAAGAGTGAATGCATATGTATCTACACATACCACGTGCCGCGGCCAGTATCCACGACATTATAACGCTGGTAACAGTGCCCTTCAAACACATATGTCACAGAGTATTCCGAACGACCCGAATTCAAAATTGCTTGACTCCATACTGTATTCATCGTCCACAGACAGGAGATGGTTTATTTCTATACGCCGAGAACAGTTCAGATAATGCTTACCACTACTTATTGGAAGAATATCTGACAATGCAGTGGGTACCGCTATAGACGGACTTTGCAAAAATGTCCGACCAACGTTTTAAATGATGTATGAATGAAATCAATTTTTTTTTTTTTTTTTTTTTTTTTTTTGGGGGGGACCCCACCGGCGGAGGGGTAGCGGGGGGGGAGCGGG
>DWHO01005369.1:0-10364 GCA_018247575.1 Eurytides lysithous rurik | reverse complement strand
TGTCGATGAATATTCTGCAGATTGCCGATTTTTAAAAGATGTTTTTATTAGAGAGAGTTTAATAATCGTTGATTTTTTTAGATCTCTTTTTGTAATTTAGACAAACTGATCTCAATTGAAACCTGATAAATACTTTAGAATGTTTACTTTAAGCTTAATGTTTCAAATACATTTTATGTTTGTTTATATTGAAAGTATTTTTTTACTCATTACATGCTTCATATGCAAATAGCACCTAGCCTACTTAATATAATTACATTCTAAAAATTTTTTTGACAACCTTAGTATATTCCTCTATTCACCCCCTTGTCGTATCTATTGACCCCGTATTTAAGATAAATAGAAATCGTGTAGATTTTCTACTTTTCCTCAGGTATAAATGATATTCTAACTTTATAATGGCAACGAGACTGTAAATTAACCCGAGACTCCTAAAATAAAACAAACTTTAAACGTAAAGACGTAGGTATTTTATTGCAATTTAAATTTGAATTCCAAATATGTATGTTTCTAATAACCCCGTTTTACGGTATCTCTATCTTTTTATTCATACTTTTAATGAAATTCCAATTAATTATTTTTTCAAGAGTTTCCGAGTAAATAAAATCAAAATAAGATAGTAATATAAAAAGATTTAAATTTTTAATGTCATCCATGAAATATTCGCTTTTACCAGATCCTCATCCTCATTTCTTTTAAAAATACTCTTTGACACGTGCGAAGTGGAACAGATTTTTCTCTCCATTCTTGCTGTACGGGTGTTTTAAACCTTGCTCTAAAATTATCATTACTGTACCGTATAGCAGCACAGGGCTTTTCTTTGTTCTTTCTTGTGTCGCATTATAACGAAACATGGAATTCGTGTTCAAGATTCTATTTCAATATTTAGGTTTTAAAAAACTTAAACATTTAGGTGTTGAGATCTTCTGTGCAATGATTTTTATACCTACCTATCTATGGTTGACATTTAACTTATTTGTTTTCAAGGGGAAGCGCACGATTAGAATGTGAGTTAAAAGTTTACGAAAAGAATTAACAGGTATTTATTGAGCTATTGGTTTGATTCAACCTGATGAAAAGTAGAACATGATCTCATGTTCTACTTTTCATCAGGTTGGATTGTAGTTAAATACCTACAGGTCAGGTTTATAATCGAATTCATATACAAAACCATAAAGATTCAATTATCTTGCCATACAGAGCACTAACCAATGCTCGTCTTCAAAAGAAAATTTTGACCCTTAGGCTTAATATCATTAAAATGACAAGTACTTTGTATCAGATATATCAAATTGACCGACAGAACTGTACTAAAATTAGCCGAATTTTAATTTTGAAAGTGTTAAACAATGGATATGCACAGACCCGTTGACTCTTCGCAAATAAAAAAAAACGCCTCGAATGATGGCAACATTTTTAAAATATTGAAGCAAACTCTTTCACGTGAACTGATTTAAATCTAAATCATCTGGGAAGTAGGACGGGTGCTACTTCTGTCTTAATTAATATATCCCTAATGGGAAACGATCAACAAAATTATTTCGTGCTCTTAATTGTACCATTGGCAAGGCGGACAAGAAACTAGAAAGCTGTTCTTTTAAAATTTGACTATAAAACTTCGCCAGAGACTTATGTACAGGTAAAAATAAATATAATTTTTCAATATAGATCAATAAATTGGTAGTTGAGATATAAAAGAGAACTGGAACATGTTAAAGCAAAGAGGTCGATAAATTCTACATTTGGCATTCACTGCGCGTTATACTATACATCCCACGCGCCCTGTCCAGTGACCCAGTATGGTAGTTGCTAGCCTTGGTGCCATATATGTGTAGCACAAAAAAAAAGGAAAACATTACATATAACATATAATATTATATGTAATGTTTACATACACATTTACGTATACATTACATATAACATAAAAGACAAATACTTAAACATCACTAAGCCTGGCAATGAGTATTCGGTTTGAATCTGTGTATAAATTGAAACGAATATGCATAGATTTGTAGAGGTAAATAGTCAATACAATTGAACGTATTTTTATGATGGTAAGGGACACGCTTGCCTGCGACCGTACCGAACAACAGCACTAACCTAGTCAATATGGTTACTAATATAACTCCATGCACTCTAGCCGCCAACAAAATAATAAGGTTTATCAGAGATATTTCATTAAAAACAAAAACAGTCGTAACGATAAAACCTTAACTTTAAAAAAGAAAAGACCTATAAAATTCTTCACAATAAATAGTAAAGTATGGTCGACCAATTGCCCGCCTTGCTATGCTCAGTGGCCGGCCGAAAACTCTCCAACGGTCTGTCCCCAGTGGTGCTCTCCGCGTCAATGTCAGCATACGCGTCGGTCGCGTCGTCCGAATCGACCGATCGATCCGAATCTAGGGACCGGTCCGAATCGGCAGCGCCGCCGCGTCTGGCATTTGTGCTGCTTTCCCACTCTCCCGTAATGTTCCAAAACCTAGTGGTCCTCCTGTTCACCTTCTCGTATCCCGCGCGCAGAAGGAACTTGTCCATTAGCTTGTACTGCTGTATGAATTGTACGAAGACTAAGAAAAACATCAACGACATCACGCAACCCAGCAAACCTCCACCGCCGCCCCCAGCGCCGCACCCCCCACCCCCACCGCCGCACAACAAACACTTCATCCTAGCGGTCAACATAAACACGCAGCATATCGGTATGAGCGATATTATCTGCAGTAGGGTCGAAATAAAGTTGTACAGCGACTGTAGAAGCATCCTGATCATGTTCTCGATCATTAGGAGGATCGTCATCACAATCCGTGTGATCATTTGAATGGCGCACACCAGGCTTTGCAGCAGTCCTTGTATTGTTCGACACATCCTTCGTTCTATCTGCAAACTGAAATTTAATTTGTGACAATAAATATTAGAAAGATTTCTGTGGTAAGTCAATACGATTAGAATTTATTTCCTCAAAATTATAAAAAATTAACGAACAACATTTCTAACTATAAAAAGTTAATACTTCAAAAGAATTTCTACGTGCTTCAAAACCATCTATAGATAATATACTGAAAGGTATTAAAGAAATATTCTATTGATACAAATGTCTGTTAACTTACGTTTATATACTTTAAAATATAACTATTATCAGGTCATTTTACTTTTTCATAAATATCTAACAATCTTTTTCAAATGCAATTTACTTTCCATGTAGCTTTATTTACAACAGTATTACTATGCAAAATGATTCTACAAATAATCAGCTTGACATCTAGTTTTCTTTTCTAAATAAATTATATCTTTTAAATAAAGAACATAACGGATATAAACATTTATATACGTTTAACAAGTTCCATCCATGCATAAAAAATCCCACAAAATATAGCATACATAATAAAAAACAACGTTCTTATTTACGATTAATTTTGTTTTAGTGCTAATCTCTGCACTTAAAATGTCGTTCTTATTATTGCCGATTAATAAGAATAGGAAGAAAAAATGGGCTCTTCATTAAAAAAATTAATCGACGAACGACGTATTTTTTTTTAATAGTAACATTAATGGATTAGCTCATAGCCTTATTACACAAAATAACAGATACATTCTTCTGAGACAAGAGAGAACAAGATTCTGCTGCTTAAACCAAATATAATAAGACGAAAGAAGTCGGCTCAGATCGTGCTGGCCGGGACAGTAAGAATCATTTATTTTGCGAGATTTCCACCGATTTCGTTCGTGTTATGGTTTAGTTTTTAAACGTCTATCTGTAAAATAGTCTGCGTCAAATAATTTCTCTCAAGTTACGAGAAAACAAATTACACCTTTTTAACATTTTGACGAGACAAACATTTTTTATTTAAGAAAAAACTTTTTCACGAATCGAGTAAGTCGAACGCCTGATTGTAAGCGGTACGCCTGCCCATAATACACAGAACTGACTGAAGACCAGCGCTCGTCATCCAGTGACTTAAGATGATATGTCATCATCAGCTAAAATATTTCACCGGACCGTTCACTTTAAGAGTTAGGCCCTCCCCAAGAACTTCCACGACTGTCAGTTTTGTCGGCTTCCTGCCATCTTTACCAGATCCTCGATCCATCTTGCCAGAGGCCTGCCAACAATTCGCTTTCCAGTACGTGGTCGCCACTCTAGAATCTCACTGCCTCGACGGCAATCAGTTCTGCGCGCAATGTGCCCTGCCCATTGCCACTTAACCACCGTGTATATCACTAACCCAGTGATTGCGCTGGTAGCACTGCCATTCAAACTGGAACACAGTAACTTACACTAGGGATGATCGATATTCATCGATGGTGAATAAATGTCGATGGAAAACATCGATGTTTTGTTTTGAAAAAAAATATATCATCGATGTTTTTAGAAAAATTATTTTATCATAAACATCGATGATGATGCATTGGCTGGGCAACCTGATACAAATATGCCTACAGAATTACAATTTTATTTGAAAAGCCCGGTAGCTGATTTAAAACAAGACCTTTTGTGTTTATGGAAAGGGCTAGAATCTACCTACCCCAACTTAAAGAAAATAGCTGCAAAATATTTGTGTTGCACAGCGATTTTCACAGCTTCAGAGAGGCTTTTTTTTAAAACTGGCCGACTATTGTACCAGAAACGTAACAGACTCTTTATGTTGCTGGTACAATAGATTTTTTTTACAAAGCACACTCACACATTCACAATATTTTTTAGAAATGCTTTGTAAAAAAAATTAACTATGTCAGGAATTTTTTTTCCTTGAGTCTGTTACGTTGTTAATGTTGATTGTGTATCAACATTCCCAATATTTTTTTAGATATGCTTTGTAAAAAAATTGACTTTGTCAGGAATTTTCTCTTGAGTCTGTTATATTTTTCAATTTTTTTTTTATAATAATAAACACGTCTAGTTAAAAATACATATAGTTTTATTTGCTACTGAAACCATCGACGTATGGACATATCGATGTTTTTCTTTCAATGTTTATCGTAGATCGATGCTTTTGAATCGACGTTAACATCGATATCAACATCGATGTTTTTCTAATATCGATCATCCCTAACTTACACTACTTTTGGTAGAATAACTAGAAAACCTGTGGACCACCCCAGTTGGAGCCGTGAGAACTCCTGAAAAACTCTCGAGAACTCCAGCGGTTAGTCCATACGGAATGATAACTCGACATCGATAAATCGACTAATTTGAAATTGTATTGTATTCTTATCTTGATTTTAAATTCCTAACATTACAAATACTGCACGTTCACCATGAATCCCATACGAAACGAATCGGCAATTTATATTGCTTCGATTCATGTAGAATGAGCTTATGATATCTTGAGATGTTGCAGTGTTGTTGTGATATTTAATTATACTAACATAGACTCAAGCCTAGCAGGTGCAGGTGGACCAAGCAGGTGGTAGTACTCAGCCATCCTTTTTTAATGAAATTAGAACATTTTTTTCTAATAGTCTCACGCTTATCTTTGCGTTGTTCCATCGGATCCATCGGTGCCTAAGGAAGTTGGGAAGATACGTCAGCTTCAATGAGATGGCTTGAAATATGTGTTTATTCTCCCAACAAAATGGGCTCAGTTATAATGTCACCGCAATTGATACCAGCCGAAAATATGCAACATAACTTTTTTGTTGAAAGCCGTTATACTACACGTTTAAGGCGACAATGAAATTATCAATTATTGGAAAGTTCAAAGGCGAGGTCGTTCTGATTTCATCAGACGTGCCGTTTCGAGTATCCTGCCCTTTCGAGTATCCAGATTCCGGTGAATTATTAATAGCGATTACAAAATTCCAAGTACAAATGCATCTCGTGTTACCGTGTTTTTCGCATATGCTTGCGAGTCGATAGTGTTAAATGAATAGGCCTTTCCAAGCCCTTTTAAATCGCCATTTTTACATTTTGTTCGTGAGAAGACTACTACCGGCTCGGAATACAGTTCTGTTGAGAAGAGCCGGCAAGAAACTCAACAATTGCTCTTTTAAAATACCATTGCAGTATGTTAAGCCTCAATACAGTGTAATAGCTAT
This sequence comes from Eurytides lysithous rurik, assembly GCA_018247575.1. Taxonomy (NCBI): domain Eukaryota; kingdom Metazoa; phylum Arthropoda; class Insecta; order Lepidoptera; family Papilionidae; genus Eurytides; species Eurytides lysithous. The sequence goes on along the minus strand of DWHO01005369.1, from coordinate 4,325 downwards.
CCCATATATGAGTCAATCAATTAAGGTCCATGCATTTTGATCTACTAGAAACTCCAGAACAGTATAATAGCTTTAAGCAACAAAATGTTCTTAATTTTAGTTTTAAAAAAGGCCAAGTGGTAGATCTAAGATATTTTGTGGCATTTAATTAAATTTGCGTACCAATGCCCATGAAGGATTTTTTCACCTTTTGGAGACGAAATCGAGGTGTTACAAGCTTATTTTTATTTCTAGTATTCACTGTGTGTTTGTCAGTGATTTTTATAAAATTATTAAGATTCTGTCGATACGATCGCAGATCAGTGGTCGTGAATTGAATCGAATCAAATCAAAATATATTTATTCGAATAGGCCTTTTGATACGTTATTTTTACATTTTGTCCGTGAGCAAACTAATACCGGCTCGGAATGCGGTTCTGTTGAGAAGAGCCGGCGGGAAACTCAACGGCGGCTATTTTAAAATAACGTTACAACATGTCAAGCCTTAATACAACATTCAGTTATACCGCAAACGAGTCAATCAATTAAGTTCCACGCATTTTTGTCTACCAACAAAATGTTTTTAATTTTGGTTTTCAAAGGCCAAGTGCTAGATCTACGACATTTCGTAAAATTTTATTTAATATGCATATACTAAGATTTTTTTAACCTTTTTGAGACGAAATTGAGGTGTTAGGTGTTAACTTTTATTTCTAGTATTCACTGTGTGTCTGTCACTGATTTTTTATAAAATTATTAAAATCTTGTCCAATAAACAATATATTACAAAGTATATATTGTGAGGCAACCGTTAAAATACCACTTAAAAATATAACCCCGATGGAAGACGATATACGATATATATACCGTTTCGTAGGCTAGTTTAACGTCAAGCACAAATCGAGCCAGTAACCTCTGTAACATATGTATAATTCAAACCCGTGGAAAGGGTGTAAAATAATTGTAAGAATAATTGCAATTTTTTTACTTTTTCCACAGCCTAACACGGTTATCACTGACAAATTTTGGGTTGCGGGCACTTTTAACAGAATTCCTACGTAACATTAACATTTTTAACGGTGGTAGAGCCACGCAGCTGCTCCCACTGCTGAAAGGGCCGGCTCGTACCGGACAAGTACCACGATCTCAGAGAAAATCGACGTAAGTGGAGGTGTTTTTGCTTCCACGTTTCGTCCGATGAGTGAGGTGGCCGGCGGCCCATCCCTTTCCGCCCCCTCTACCACCTCTCACTCCCCTCCATACCTCTGATTCCATCCACTCCCATTCCCCTCCTGCATTCTCCTTACTCACCCACTCACTCTCTCCTCTTCATTCCCTCTCGTTCTTCCTCCCACCCCCTTTCAAAAATGTCCCCCCACTAAAAGCTGACAACGCATTGGCATGTTCTGTAATGTTGCAAATGTCCGTGGGCGGCGATGATCGCTTACCATCAGGTGAGCCGCTTGCTCGTTTGTCTGCCTACTCCTTACAAAAAAAACACATTGATCAAAAGCCTCCGCAGATGCATACCTGCTTCTCGAGGAAATGCGCCACCCTGGTGCGGTGGTCGTAGGGGATTGTCGGCAACACCCGGTCGGCGGTCTCGAAGTCCCCGCGCATCACCGCCGTCTGGTACTCAAGCACCGGCAGCAACAGCGAATACGAAACAACGTTCAGCTCCTTGTCGTTTAGGTACAACCTGAAAGGGACAGCCGGTCGATTGGAAAACAAACACGAATGACGAACGAACGTGCCATTCGACACAACTATAACTTTTACCCGGTCATGAACATCTGGACCCCTATAATATCTTTATCTTAACCCCTTAATGCACATTCTTTAATGAATTCAGGTACAAAAACATTTTTTTTTTTGCACCCAAAAAAAATTAAATTAAATTATATTTCTATATTAACCGTGACCCATACGAAACTGTAATAATTTGCGACATATAAAATTACAGTGACCGTGACGTTCACGGAGCTGCACAATTCTGCCGGTAAACGTTGCCCGTATATGTCACGTAGGTGTGCATTAAGCGGTTAACAATTTATGTGTGTGGACTGTACTATTATAGGCCGATGTGTATTTTATATCTTCACGTTAGATCTTTATCTTTATATTCTCAATCTGTTCTGTCCACCCCCTCAGGTGCAAGTCGTTAAGATACCCCAGGGCACTGAGCCCGCTATCTTCAAACAGTACTTCGCCACGTGGCGCGACGTCGGCATGTCTCACAGCAGGCTTGTCCGTTCACTAAAAGGTACACACATAAACACACACACACACACACACGCACGCACTCACGCACTAAAATTTCACTCGGTATTACATATTTGAGTAGTCACAAGCACATATACTGAAAATTATAGAATTGTATAGAATCAGTAACACAGTACAAAATGATGAAGCAAGTAAGTTAACCTAACTTCAATTTAATTAAAGCAGGTATAAAGGCTTTACTTCGAAAACCTGTTAGATGCAATAAATGTAGTCTTAGAAGAGAGAGGTTAAGTCTTAGAAGTTTGCACTTAGTTGTTATGCTAAAATTTCAGTCGGTGCTACATGCTCGAGTAGTCACAAGTTAGGGCATATACTGAAGATTATTTAATTGTATATGACTAGTAACACAGTACAAAATGTTGAAGCAATTAAGTTAACCCTACTTCAATATAACTAAAGCACATATCAAGGGTTTATAGATAAAACCTGTTAGATGCAATAAATTAAGTCTTGAGATATTAAGTCTTAGAAGCTCAAATTTCACTCGGTGTTACATACTGGAGTAGGCACAAGTTAGGACATATATACTGAATGTTATGTTTTTGTATAAGATAAGTAAAATCGATTGATACAAATTTTATATCCTTATAGCTTTTATGGGGCTAACTTATAACATGTTAACTATTCGAGCCATACGTCATAGATATATCGTACATAATCTGTAGCAAATATTGTTAATATAACTTAATTGTTATTATTTCAAAGATCACTTTTCTATTCATATAAAAATTAATCAATTAAATTACATTTTTTTCGTATTAAAATGATAAAAAAATAAAAAAAACACAAAAATAAAAAACAAAAAAAAAAAGAAACAAAATACGTCCAAAATCCTCTAATAGAATAAAATATTTATATATGTACATAATACAAATATAAGAGTGATAATGCTCTCTCCTTTTTATTCTTCAAAAGGTTTTTTATACAAATATACACATATACTTAGTGTTTTAACTATTTCGTGGCAGTATACAAAGATGCATTCGCGCATTTTGGCGGGAAAATGTCAAATATGTTTCATAGACATTTTTTATTCGTTTTAAGCGAAATTTTCCAAATTTTCTCCTATTGAATGCTTTTAGTAATAAACACGATAGACATAGTCATTAATACGATGCACGGGTGTAAACAAACCAGTCGTTGATAAATTGCATTTAATGTAACGCATGTTTTGAGTGAATTGAAATTGTTTAACATTTTACGTTTAGTTTAGTTTTTTTAATGATATTGCAAAAGGCTTTATAGGATATACTAATCGCACAAATGCCATTTCTTTTACAGAAACATCTAGAAATATTTAAAGGAGCCTCTAACCACGGATAAATTAATGGGGTGTATAAAACAGAAAGTAATATTTAACTCTTTTTTTATTAATGTGATGTTGTTAGGCTCAGAAATCAATGGAGCATGCAAAATACTCATAATTTAAGAATGTTTGTGCATGTATTTATATATTTTTATTGTAATTCAATATACTCGCGCATAAAATTATTGATCAAAAGTTGCTTGCAATTATGTATAAAGAATAAAAAAAATTTAAATGGAGCTTGTTTTATTTTATTTATAAATGTGACCAATCAATCACCTTGCGCTAATATTGTATTGCTATAGCAAATATCTTGTAAATTTATCTATTTATTAAGGGGTTACATTTTATGCATGATATTGGACAACAAATTGTTAAGAGTTAAATAACCTAGAAGGTTACGTTTGGTAATAATTTTCTATTAATTATTTTTGTTTTTTGTTGATTTACATTAAATCATACTGCTTTTCTAAGTTCTAGTAAAATGTTAAGCTTCATAATTTGCGAACAATCCGAGCTAAAATTAAACACACGGAATGTATTTTCGTCTGTTAGATTGATCGGCGATACAGCTCTTACTGCTGCTGAATATGGTCAGTTTGAACCGTAAGTACCAGGACCCAGCGGCGGTACCACCATACAAGCCCAAAAGCCCGGCTTGCCCTATTAAGGTGTAAAATTTATAAATCTTAGCTAACATATAATTCACGCAACGCTCAAATTAAAAAAAAAATATTCGGGATTATTCGGGGAAATG
>DWHO01005368.1:0-10365 GCA_018247575.1 Eurytides lysithous rurik | reverse complement strand
GTATCAAGATTTGGAAAAACAGAAAATCTCTAAAAGTATTTATTAATCTTTATATATAAAAGAAAGTCGTGTTGGTTACACTATTTTTAACTCAAGAACGGCTGAACCGATTTGGCTGAAAATTGGTGGGGAGATAGCTTAGAACCAGGAAATGGACATAGGATACATTTTATCCCATTCGACCGCGTTCCCGTGTGACGTGACATAAAACGTCAAAGAGAACAAGTCAATATAAAACGTGGTATAACAAAAACACATCTGACATGGAATAACAAAACGCAAATGACAGCTAAACCTAAATTTGACAATTATAAATTTTGTCAGAAATTAATAATCGTCTTATTTATTGCCTCTAAGGCGGAACAAAGTTCGCCGGGTTAGCTAGTCTATTATATTACGTATTTCAATGTATGATATTGTTTCGGCAACCATTTGTTTGTTGACAATTATATGTTTATGTTAAGAATATTTCTACATGATAAACAAAAATTTTTAACAGAAATATTTCAGCGATGATCGAGGTATTTCGAGGACGTATTTTTCTAAGTAGTTAGTAGAGTAGTACGCTGTTTGAAGATGTACTTAATTATGTTCGAACATGTATTTGGAATGGGCTGTATACTTATATTTAAATGCGTATGTTTGAAATATCATATTTAAACGAATGAAAACAACAATGAACGTCCTTATCGTCAGATGATGATTATGACGCAGTAACCATGTTATTGAATAGCGATCGTAAAACCCATAAATAATTACTCACTGCAACATACAGTACTGCTACTATCTGTATACAAATCACTAGTGCCATCCGCATCTAAGCGTCCAAACATTATTGTAGGAGGAATTGGAGGAGTCTGCTAAAGGGAACAATCCCACCCCTGAGCATCAACCATTCTTCCGCAATGGAGTGATTTTAATGAGAACGGAGACTTATAATATATAAGCAGGGAATTGACGAAAATTGTTTCAAGTTCCACGTTGGAAATATTCGATGAATCGCTTAACACGTACCGATGCAAAAGTATTGGTTTTGGCGTCGCGAGTCATGAATTCGATTCAAACCCGTGACGAGTTTTTGTATTAATCACAGCCAGTTGTTCCAGATCTGGGCGTATGTCCGTGCGTTATTTAACTATGTAAATCTTACTCTTGACATATACGCTTACAACTATTGATATTAAGTACTGTATTAAAATGGGAACAGCGTTTTCTTAACAACGAAAAAGTAAGACCCCGTAATAAGAAAGCAGTAAGTGATAGCCTATGTATGCTATCACTTACTGCTTTCTTATTGCTGGGCACAGGCCTTCTCTTTACAGAGGGTATAAGGGCATATAACGCCACTCCATTAAGACACACATTTAAGAAGTTCTTCTTTATTGTTTCCTAAATATATTTTTCTAATGATTTAGACTGACATACGAGCAAGCGGCTCACCTGATGGTAAGTGATCACCGCCGTCCATGGACATATGCAGCATTTCTAGAACCAGCAGAATGCATTGCCAGCCTTTAAGGAAAGACTTTTTTTAAAGGGGGAGGGGGGAAATGATTTAGATGGAGGGAAGAGGAGGAGCAATAGGGAGACCCCTTGGGAATGGAGAAAGAGATAGGAGGGAGAGTAAGAGAGGGAGAAAGGAAAGGGAGGGGGATGAGCCACCGGCCACCTCATTCCCCGAAACAAACGAGGAAGCAGAAACACTTACACTTTATACCGATTTTCTGTGAGATCGTGGTACTTATCCCATTCGACCCGGCCCATTCGGCAGCGGGTGCAGCTGCATGGCTCTTAAATATGCAAGTTTCCTCATAATGGTTCTCTTCATCGTTGAACACGTGGTAAGTCATCACTGAAAATTGTAAATTACAAATTTGACGAATTCATTGCTACCGGCAGCCGGGGATTTGAGCTCAGTATATTTTTTGAAGGAATTGAGAGCCCGAAACCCGCTCGCGAATTTTCGTAAAAAACCGAGAGACCGTATTTTGCGCCCTGCTCGGTTGGGTCAGTTGGGATTACCTCTTTCGGACTTCTAGACACTCAGTCACTCACGAATTTTGTTAATCTTGGGTACCAGACCTCCTTTACTTCTTTACTCGTAAATTTAAATAAATAAAATATAAATAAATGCATCACGTCATATTTTTTTTTCGAAAATACAATGTTACATTCGACAAATAACGTTAACGAATTATCAGTATACATATTTAATAGTCAAATAGTAGCAGGTAATGTTTTATTTCATAAAATTTATTATATTTATAACAAAGAAGATCACGTTAAAATTTGATCATATACTACTTTTCTCCACCTCAAAACATTAACTGTAGCAAACCTAACACATGTCTACATCTTCTAGATTTATTAATTTTTTAAATTAGAAGATTTATCTTAAGTTATAAGATCGTTTTACATACGTAAATTTCAGATCTTAAACAATCATATGTAATTAATACAAATATTTGTCCCGGGTGGGAATCGAACCCATGGCCTGCGACGCCGAAACCAATAGCATAGCAACTGCGCCAAAAGGGTCGTACATATTCATTAAGTATCACTTTTGGCTTCGTCAAGACGGCTAGGACAAAAATCTGACCCAGCGTGAATATTGTAGGTACCTAAGTAAGTTTACCTATAATAATTTTCGCAAGATTACGGGATCTGGAAGTGGGTTACAATTATGTTGAGACATTCAAATGCATTCATATATTCCCACAATGTATTCGTACATTCATCTCGGTCTAATAATAGCGTGTCGAGTATCGGCGCGAAATATAAAACGCTCGGATATTAAGTTGTTGTCGGAGCCAGAGGTCAGCGTTCTGAAAAATCCACAGACGGCGTTCCCCGAGATGCTATGGCAGCAATTCACGTTCCGATCTCGCAACAATATTCACAATATTTGCACAATATAATATAAAATTATGTACAATATATTGGTATAATCGCCGCACACGCACATACATTTTTGATATCAGAAAGAAATTTGTTTTTAGTTTAGTCCTGTGCGTTATTTAGGTGATCTGATTGATCTTTTCATCAGTGCATCATCTCATGATTTTTTTGAAAATGAATTTAACTTGTATTATATCACTTTGTTATTATATTTATAAGAAAAGATATATTAAAAATTTTGTCAAATTTTTCGTTTCTCCTCCCTATAATAAACAAAATTTTCCACAAAACAAGTTCGTTCAAGTTATGACTTTGAATTAGGGTTTAGAGATGCTTGCATATATACACAAAAGCTGCTTGGTTTGGTGCTGGTCAGTAGTCAGAAATTTAAGATGTTGTGTCCAGTAATTAATAATAATAATAATATCTCTTTATTTTCTCCACAATACACATAGTTTGACATTATACACAAAATCATTATCTTGAACAAATTAGACGTATTGCGCGAGACTGATGCACTAAACAAAGATCAAGGCTTTTGTTATCAGCTCATCAGATCTCCACCCTTTGATAGTATGACAATAGGTAATACTAGGGAAAAAAATGTTTAAAAGCAAAAATATAGAGAAATGCAAGGTGTACAATCTGGTTAACGTATTAGGTATTACTACTACGCTTAGAACTAAAAGTACTTTGCGTGCACGCGTGCGTGTGTGAGTGCGTGCTTGTTTGTGTGTGTGTAATTACGTGACAACATTGTTCTGCAAACTGGTAGACGGTAGTGCTAACACTACTACTACTACTAGTGTCTTAATCCTAGGCGAACAGAGCGGTAGACCTATTTAATCATCATATTTTTAAACCTAATACTGACCCTTTAAATCTCCCTGCAAATAGTAACACTGCACTTTAACGATGGGTGACTTTAACCGAGTCAACAGTACCGGCTGTGGGATTGCGTCAACCGTCATTTGTTTGTCTAGTTATATAGCTCTCCACGATACAGGCATGCTTCGTGTGGAGACCGCTAGAAATCGAACTGTTTTTAAATTATAGTTCTTCGGCATTAGACTTAGGCTAAATTCATAATTTAATCTAAAGCAATATTGTATACCGTGTCATGCTGTAATAATAAACTGTTTTCATTTCATTTTAATTATGCACCGCCGCGCTGACCAGTATACATTGGTGTAGTTGTCGGTGGTCCAGGCTACAAAGCGGAAGGTCATGAAATCGACTCCTATTCGTGAAAAAATATTCGTATCAATCTTACAAAAGTCTTCGTTCTGTGTCCAGGTGTTCAATATACATATAAATAGTTTTTAGTACTGATAGCATTAGTATTTTGATAGTTTTATTTTTTTTTTTTTTAAACGCTGCCCCTGCTATTTTAAGATAGAAATATTTTGTGTTATAAGGGCGTTTTTACATACATAAATTTTACGCGAACAAACACCCAGATCCGAAACAAATATCTGTAGTTCGTACAAATATTTGCCCCGGGTGGGAATCGAACCAACGCCGAAACCAATAGCTTAGCATCTATGCCAAACGGTCATTAAATATCTATTGCAATAAAACTGAAAATAATTCCTGAGTATATTTGTACAAATCTTTTAAAAAAAAAATTGTTGCATTCGTTGGACAACAACAGTTATGTTCAGTTTAGTTTTCGGTTTATTTAGCTAGGCGATATTTTGCGAATCCAGTCCTTGATATTGTGTAAGTCTATAAAACAATACATGTCCTAGGTATAGCATACGTTTCACATGAACGTTTAGTTCCACCTCATAGTACAGATTTAGTTTTATGTGTCGGCTGTACACTATTCCAAGAGGGGATATGCGATTTATAATATTGTTTTTACTTTTATGAAATGTACTAACTAATATTCTCCGCCCACACATTCACACTGCTTTTGACTTCGCGTTATTTACCTCTTTTCCGTGGACAGCGTAAATAATTTCATCGCACACACTACACATGTATTTCAACTCCTTACTCCAATATATCGTGATACGTAAAAAATATTTTCTTCAATATTAAAATAAAGGTTTAGGTCGTAAAAATGTAACAGTGTTAATCGTTTTCTAGTAAGCATCTTAGCCTAACCGAGGTCATGTCCATAAAAAAAAATTATTAAGTAATTAATATAGTTTATATTATTTCTCATGTTGGCGTCTTACCTACAGACCAAATGACAGAGGGTATTAAAACAAGCAACATATTGCAAAAGAAATAATATTAAGTCACATTAAATAAAAACAAATAATATAATATTAAACAACAATAACTTTTTTTTCTATAACTTAAAGCTGCATAACCATTTCCGCGTATAAATATTTCTGGAAAAGTTAGGCTTCCATCTTTCCTTTCCTGCAAATAAGAGATCAAAACAAAATATTATTACTCCATTTAGGTTAAAATTATTTTGTATTATATTATAGGTTAAAATGATTTAAGACAACTCCGCGTGAGTGTTAGCAGTTTTAGATGTATTTACATAATGTAAAAAGTTAAAATTATATCTTATTATATATTCCCTTCCTTATTATATTAGCTTAAATTTATTTTTGTCTCCAACAGAATTATCAGGACTAAAAGCTTTTAATTGTTTCATCACTCTTCTGGTACTTACCTTTCCTCACATCTAGCATCTTTTTAATATTTTTTTTGTATCTTTTCAGTTTACCTTCCAATCTTAATAATTTTCAGAACAACATTGGGTCACATAATTATCTAGTTATTTGTTTTATTTATTTATTTTCTTTTCTACAATGATATGTATTTACTATTACACATTACACACATTTTTGTACGTATTTTTGTTCTATATTTATTGTAACTAAATAGTAAAGTATTAGTATGTATTTAGTTTATATAGATTTATATTTTGTAATAAGTTGAATTTTTATTATTTTTTTATTAGCTACAATTGTGCACGGCGATTTTATTTTTTAATAACTCCTATCCACCCAAAGGTTGCCTGTATGAAATTGCTTTTAGCGATAAGACCGCCCATTGTACTACCATTGATATCTTTGTCTGATATATGTTAGATTTTTTTTGTTTCTGATATGTAATAAAGCATCTATCTATTTATCTATCTCAGTACTAACAGGAAAATGTATTGTAAAATAGTTTGTTTATACTTAATATACACCAACGCTTGACGAAAACCATAGGTAGGTGCTAAAAGTGCACATGAAAATTTCTATCTAAAACTGTAATATTAATTAGGGTGAAGACTACATTTAAAATAAAATTATAAGCATCGGGCACTAGCACTGTTTACTTTATTTTGCTCTTTTAGGAAATCTGTTACTTACTAAATATATCCCCTAACGAATTACTTTAACACCTTTGACTTGTTTCCATTGTGAGTCACGAAGATCACACTCCTTAGCATAAAACAGGTAACATTTAACTGTCTTATTACTAAAAGTTATCAAACACCTAAAGGCTAGCAATAAGATTTACAAAAAGCGTTATTCGTGAAAGCATTTTAGTCCCACTGTTCTATAAACCTTATATATATAGACACCAGAACATTACTAAAACAGTGATATAAGGTTAAAGATGGCCGACTTCCTACAGATGATTAGCAAAGAAAATAATATTCTTCGAACGCGCTTTAAAATGACTGACGTAACTTCGTATAGTTGCCAACATGTCAAAAATATTGACTGCAAAAATATATTTGTCCTACTGACATCAAAACATTTTTTTTTTTCATTGTTCAAAATATTTTTACAAAAATATATATAACATTTAATTTGTTTAAAATATTTTATTGTCCACGACAAAATTTGTTGCCTACGAAAAAAATGTGACAATAGATATTTTTAAACAGTCAGAAATACAGAACATTAAACTTATAGCTTACGCATGCGGATAGAATAAAGCGCGGTTCTTGTGAGAGTGATTGTTCACTTTAACTGATGAATGGTTAAAACCTTCTATAAACATTTTTTTTTAATAAATAAGACCGTAAGATTTTAACTAACGAAAAAGGATAGGATAACATATAATTATTTATATAAGTTACGTTTAAGGGGTCGCATTAAACCAGTTTTCAGAGATTGTAGCCTTTAACTGCCTAGAAAACTAAATCAGAAGCAGGAAAATCATTCAGATTATTTATCAAGCCAACTATTCTAAAAAAGAAAGAACTATTTCTAGAATTAGTTGAACTACTGCTTTGATTGGTCCGTTGATGAAGAGGTTAGTGTTCCTGACTGCAAAGCTAAAGGTCGTGGGTTCTGTTCCCGATATTTAAGATATTTGTTCTGTGTCTGGGTGTTAATTATATATCTATGTATATATTTAAAAAATATATAAGTATGTATGTATATCAGTAGTCTGATAACCATAGTACAGGCTCTACCTAGTTTGGGATCAGACGGCGATGTATGAGATGTCCAATGATATTATTATCCCATGATATTAATAGGGACATCTGGGTTATCGTCAGAACTATGACGCGACGTGAAGACATATACCTACTTATCCCATGGCAAATATTATCTTTACTTGTGCAAATTCGTGAAATAACAGATTACGTACATTCTAAAATGGATTAATTAAACCGGTGTTAAATTTGGCCAAAGCAATTTATTTATCTAAATCTTATTCTAATACAATTCCCATCTAGCTAATTACTTGGTAACCGTCGTCACAAAAAGTTACACCAATCGAAAGTCAAACATTCCTGCTAAGTTCGTAAATGTTCTAGACATTCTGTGACGAGAATTCCAAAATATTAGTATACAAACTAAACCTATTAGAGACCGATCTTTGACAAACATTTTAATTTTTTTAAACTTTTCTTTGGATTAGTTTTACTTAATATCTGGAGAAATATTGTAACAGAATATGTTACCTACTGCGACCATACTTTTATTTATTTCAATATTATTTATACACAAATAACATACATAATGTTCCCACATAAATGCGTCCAAGTAACACTTAATACAGCGATTTTAAATGACATATTGGCAGAAAGTGTACTTTTGGGATAAGCTAATTAGACTAATTTGTGTTCATATTTTAATTTAAATATTCGAACAAATTTATAAACCTTATCGGAGGCTGAAATTCTTTGGTACTTTCTAAATTTTGCATCAGTAGTCAAAAAGTTCATACAAGATTGCGCTTAAAATAAATCGTGTACGGCCACCAAATACCATTTAAAATATATATTAAAAGAATTTATCGATAATAATTCAATACAAAACAATGCCCAAACTGCCTTGACTTAAACTATAAAGGAACGTTATGTTTTTGAACTAAACTTGCCACACAGTATTTCACTTAAGAATCTTCATCATCATTTCGAGCTTCTTTAGGAGGAACAAACAAACTTTTTACAGATGTAATAAATATTGTTAATCATTCCTCCACCTTCCCTACTGTGATAATATTTACAATATATTTTTTCTTTATCATGTTATTCTTTATAAAAAGAGATAGATATAGAAGAAAGGCATGCAATAGCAAAGAAAACACATAAAGCATAAACTTTACAATTCTGAACAAAACATAAACAGGAAATGAAATAAGTGTTTCATAAATATCACAAATATTTAAATCCTTGAAATTATCTTTAAAAAATGGCATATTGTCTAAAAATTAAATCTATTAAGTTGAAAATTACAATTTTATGTCTAACCTTCGTTGATGTTAGGCAACGAGTGCCTTTTTAAGAAAAGAACTGTTTCGATCGAATAAAATAAATATCATACAATTATCTATGACAACATTTAAAGGATTTAAATATGCACGACCGGAACTGGACTGAGGAAACAGGAAACCCTATAAATTATTCTTTTGAGTGTTTGTTGGGTAATTTTAGAGGTCAACGGGGTCGAAGCCGACTGTGCAATTCCGGTCATGTTACGCTGCGTGTCGTAAAATTACTGTTTTTTATACTTCTTCAACGCCTTTCTTCGGCTGGTCTCCATCGACCGTGTAACAAGCCACACCCCGAAGCGACCAGTTAACGCGTGAATCCAGTTTATGCCATTCACGAACAAGGCGTGAGGCAGATATCCAGTAGTCCTTGAGGTCGTCCCGACTAAGCTGATGGCGGATTTAACGAACACTTTAGCAGTGGGAGCGAAGAATGAGCTACGGCGTATTCCGGACATGTTCGAGCAAACGAATCCGGGCATTACGCACTGCACAATAATGCCCCTTTTCCCGTATTCCATTTCGAGACCTTCGGTGAGCTTATCAACGTATGCCTGGAAGCGAATTATTGTGAATGTTACTTGCTTTCATATGAACAACGTCAAACGCGCGACGACATCGAACACATAGCCCCTCGCATACTGTAAGGGCACTAAATACGACTGCCATTCCACTAGAGAGACGACACTGAAAAGGACAGAAATGCATTCCGTAGAGGCTAGAACAAAAAGGGATCCACGGATCTCTTACCTCTATCGAACTTGCCCATCATTTTGCCATTGCAGTCATGTAATCAGACACACAATTAGACATTCTAAAAGTTGTTCCATCACAAAACGTCGATACTATAATAAATTACTACTACTAATATTTTATTTCATTTGAAGATATCCAATTAAATGTAAACATTTTTAGACGTAAAAGGTTCTAATGTGGAAAGGAAACGGCTAATCAAAGTCTTTTCATTTCGATTGCCTTTGAATCTTTGAAAGAATTATAGTATCCAATATAATCTACTCTTTTTAATTTAATTTACTTTTATCGAAATCAAGTATCGTTTAGTTTCAGGCTTTTATTTAAATAAATCTTATCGACGAAGTCCTAAGGCCAGTAAGTATAATTTAATTGTAATTAAAAGTTTAAAAAGCTATAATTTTGAAAAACAACTGTGATGTATTGTATTGTACTTAACCTTGCGTCTTCAACTAATTCTAACATCTTATACTAAGTCCCTCTAATTATTTGTTATTAATAGTTTAAATGAATTCTTGAATTTACGCAAATATTAAAATTATTAAAAATAAAAGATTTTTCTACGTTTAAACATCCTTCAGCTTAGCAAAATTTTAAATACTTAATTTTCTGCTGTACTTTAGCCGTTATTTCAAATTATTTTATATATTACTTTAAAATACTAACGTACACAATAGTACGGACTAGTAACGGACAAAAGTTAAAATTAAAAATACGAATCAAGCATGAATATCTAAAACATAGTAATTAAATTTATACAATATTTAAGAATCTCGACCTCATAACTTATTTTAATATACTTGTAATCGTTTAAATTATAACACGAAATGTTAACTTTCAAGTTACTGAAATATACAAGTGGGATCAAATCAAGAATAAGATAGTAAATATAAGATGTTTGATATCAAAACAGCATTGTCCTAATATCTTTACTTCTTATCTCATCTTAACTGACATTGACGCTTTTAGCCTATGCGGCTCTGTAAAGCTTCATCGGATCGCCTAATCCGTGGAAATGCT
>DWHO01005367.1:0-10365 GCA_018247575.1 Eurytides lysithous rurik | reverse complement strand
TTTTGACGTCTAATGATTCTACTACCTGTTCGAAAAAAATGCCTCAGTCCTGAGAACAACAGGCAAAAGAAACTCAGGGGGACCTAAACTCTTTTTTATTTTTTTTTACGTTAATTACGTTGACAATTTTTATAATTTACATCTTGAAGTGGCCTGGAGGCGATCACATAATTCCCAAATTGTAATTAGACGAGACCATTACAAATTGTAACTAGACGAGACCGGTGATTGCCACCGGTCTCTTCTAATTACAATTTGTTATGGTGCAACACTTCCATAAGAGGATTCTGCAAGAGCCATACCTATTACAACTTTTATTTTTCAATCTGTTACAACTTGCGTTTATTATATTTATATTTAAGGTAACGCGGTTCGTAACAACAATATCATACATCGACATCTAATCTGGCTATGTTAGAACAACTAAGGCTTTTTTTGACACCAATACTTACAGATAATGAAAAGGTACTTTGAATATGCTACTACTATTGTTCGTTATATGTCACATACTAAAGACAATAAAAACGCAAAAATTACTAAAGGGGATGGTGATTATTTCATCTATTATTCCATGACATAATGTCGTTAAATACACCGATATAAATAGAAGACAATAAAAGGCAACTTAACATTACAATCTCTTAAGTTTCTTATTTATATAATTATTTCGTTTACTTTTGCGTACTGTCAAGGTTCATATTTTGACATTAATATTTTTAGATATTTTATTACTCTTCCTGAATGATATCTTTTAAGTTTCACACAACTCAGGACATAACCTGTCGCATTGTTATTTATATGTTTTATTTATTTGTCATATTCACATGTGCATTATTCTATTAGGTCTTATAGTAAGCGGGCGTTGTGTTATCTAATGAATAAAGTTTACTATAAAGAACTTAATCAACACTGCGAAGATAGAATCTAGCGGAAGAACGGACACGAGTGGACCAGTAAGCGAGATAAAAGTGAAACAATCGTGGACGGACATAGGGAATTTCAGTCACGCGCCTTCGGGCAACTTTAAATGAAGGGGTTCGGACGCTTGCAACTGGACCGTGAGCGGTGATAAGTGTTTAACTCGGTCGGAATTCGCGTTTGAAACATCCGAAAGCCACGTACGCCCGCAAATCCGAATGCGAGTTTGCGACGATAAAAGCTTTGATAACTACGGAATTTGAAACGTCTATTCACTTGCCGCATTAATATTACTGTGCGGGGCGTCATGTGAATATGCTTTGTAATGACATCGCCTGTACTAATCTGTAATATCAGACGGGGAAACATTCGTTCATAAATTTCTAATTCGGCGGTAATTCGTGAGGAGGTAAATTTGTGCTGCATTGTTAGTTAAAATATAAATATAACATAGTTTAAAGCTAGAAAATTGTTAAGGCTTTTGTCTGTTTTATAAAAAGGAAAGAAAAAATATTTGATTCGAGTTTATCATCCTTTCGCGTTGTTAAAACAAAATAAAAGTTAAGTTAAAATCATCTCAAAGTTGTTAAAACTATAATTTGGTGGCTAATCATGTTAGCTCGCTCTTATCTTATTTAACGGATAATTAAGTTAATAAAAAGTTAATGACTTTGAATTTGCTGTAATTTTCATTAAATGTATGAGCACAAGAACGAAGAGAACCTTAAATCTACGTCAACAATAAGACACAAAGTTGTGTTAAGGGCGATTTTATGAAACACAAACTTTTAGCCACAAATTTCATATACCAGCATTTCACACCTTTGCTTATCTGCGCTACGCTACGTCAGCCTGAGAGACGAAATGTAATTATTCTATACCAAATAATTATGCCGCCGACTTGTGTGCTGCACTTTTTTTAATATAATCAAAAATCAACTTCAATACTCGAGTAAGCGTAGAACTTAGTCACAAAATTAAAAAGTGACAAATTTTACACGATCAACGACTGTTATCACTTGAAAGTGACAACTTACACGTACCTAATACTTGAAAGTAAAAACAATAGAAATCAACTAGGACAGTTTTATTAGTTGTTCTACCGTCAAGTAATGTGAAAGCAATACTATTAAAAGTTTGAAGACCAGCGTTACCACCGTACTTATAGGCGTACCACGTTATGTCTGAGTGGCGAAGAATGCGACACAAATCCATATAGTTCAACTTCTTTTTTTGAAATGTTTACAATGGTAGAGTCACACAGCATGTTTCGCCACTGCTGAATGGGCCGGCTCGAACCTGTCACGACCTCATAAAAATTCGCCGTAAAGTGGAAATATTAATGCTTCCGCGTTTCATCTGTTGAGTGGGGTGGTCGGTAGCCCACCACAATCCCTCCTCCTTCTTTTTTCAGCTCCCTTCCGGTTTCTTTGCTTCCTACATCCCTTTCCAACCCTCCGCTTTTCCTTTTCAAAAATTCCCACTTTAAAAGCCGGCAAGAAGTTTTATTGCAAATCGTAAGACGTTGAAAATGTCCATGAGCAGCGGTTATTACTTTCCATCAGATAAACCGCTTGCTCGTTTGCCCGCTTAATCCATTAAAAAAAACTTCGCGTCGCTATGCTGTTAGGCAAGCCTATTGGCTCAGGGACCGATCAGACCTCCGATTTGCTTCCATAGAGAAATCAAACATTCGAGCTTATACCGAACAAACAAGTCTAGCACAAACATAATAACGGCAATAATTAATGGGCCACAGTCAATGTTACGTTGCCCGATCGTTCACACGTCGCATTATCATACAATGCCCGGTCGTTACATAACACAATTTTTCTTTGTATGCTACGATATCGGCGCTGCTTCGATCGATGCACTACATTGTGTAGTTCGTAATTATGACAGCACATGCCGAGTATGTTCATCGTAATAACCGACAGGCCGACAACAATCGAGGATTACTTACAACAGTACCTATCACGTCAAAGTGGATTGACACAGATACGTCGGACGAGTGACTTCATTAAGAATTTAACCTTACGTACATATTTATAGCGATACATTTGATGACCCGATTCGCGCTGTTGTTTTTGCGCTGCGAGGTAATTATATAAGCTAACCATCATCTGAGGCTGTTCCCCGGAGTACTAAAAGCTTTGGATGCAGCCTAAGTGTTTCATGGCCCATTAAGTGACAAAAGAAAAATATAAATATATAAAAAGGATAGTTATAGTCTGATGTAAAGAAGTATACAAATGTAAAATGTAAACAAGTAAAACAAGCTACAATATATGTCGTTCGATCCTGTGATACTCATGTAAAACGTCGCAAGACCCAAGATTTTTAACTTAAAGCGTTTGAAAGTACAGAGAATTTTAAAATACACACTACGTTTACAAATCTTATTTGTACAAAAATACTCTTAAACATCGTTAGAAAAAATGGTTGAGCGATACCACCTTGAAATTTTAAAAATGTCCAAGTAAAAATTGTGACGACCCGTGGATTGATTTCAATAGGACAAACTAACAATAAATACACTTTCCTATTAATAATTGATTCAAATATAACAATACAAGCCAAGGAAAGAGAAGAAGTTGACACGGAAAAACATCTTACTGTAGGAGACGGTGAAGCGGACAATAAATAGTACATTTTCAATTCCGCCAGTAATCTCGACATGAAAGTATAATAAAGGAAATCCCTCCTAAATCTGCGCCCTCGACGCCTGTTAGCGGAGAGGGATCCGGAGTGCCCCCTTCGAGCGTTTCATTAAGTGCCCGCTTAAATGCGACAAAGCTTTGCGGCGTGCTCTCCAACACCGACTGCCTCGCGGTAAATAGAAAGGTTATGAATTCAACTTAGCAGAAAGCCAGGTACGTATTTCGCAATAAGAAGAAAGGCCCGCCTTTTAACGCTCCGCGCGCCAAGTTGGACAGATAATGCGAACAATTTATTGTGTTACTGCTGAATGTAATTCGACGTCGTGCTGGCATCAACACAATTGCGATAGTTTTACATTATCAAGACAAAGATAAAAGATATAATTTGATAATGCGTTATGCTGAAGCCCGGAAAAATACTGTAAGAGAATATGCGAACTAATTATCAGTTATATGTATATATCGTTTTATCGAGCATTTGTGCATGCGTATGTGCATATGTTACTCTAAGTGTAAGAGGGAATATTTTTTTAAAACTTGTTTACTACTATTTAGGTGAGAGATTTTCTAAAAATTTCAATTAATTTATTCTTTTTAATTTAAAACTTATTCAGGGACGAAGACTTATCAAGAACTACTATCAAGTTGGTGCTTCCTATAAGAGGAACAATAGCTTGTCGGTTTTTAACAACAACTAATAAATCAATAATTAACCACGAGTAAACTTCTATACTACCTCTATACTATACTACATATCTGAAAATGTTTCGACATTTTCAGATATCGTGTGCTAACCTATAAAACTTAATATAATCTTAAGGATTATAATCAACCAACAAAGACAGGTCGGGATAATTCATGCTGATATTGCAACCGAAAGCACAAAATGCAGAAGGCTCATTCAGTCACATTATTCAGTCATTTTATATATCATTGACTGTATTTCCTAATCTAGCAGACTATATTTTTTACTTGATGGTGTTTTTCATTTCACGAAACAAATATTTATCAATACCAGCAATCGATTCAAATATTAATTAAAATATACAAAGCATTATAATTCAAAGAGAACTATTACAAATAAAAGCTATAATATAAGTTATTCGACACTGCCAATAACTTAAACGCTGTCCACGAGGCATAATTTGGAATTGAGGAGCTGCGAGTAAATTCTACCTAAATGGCAAAACGTGAATTCATTGCGTCGATGAATCAGTAAAAAGCCGTCCGGAGTTTTTAATAGGGCATTATAAGCGGATTGGGGGGATTCAATAACGTATGGGACACAGTGTAAGCGCCGTGGGGTGTAGTAATGACCGCCGTTAATGCTTGCCTAGCGATGTGTGTCGGTTTAACTGTGTGTGTCAGTTGCGAACGATATACGCATTGTTGCGTTACGTTTGTGGAGCATGCGATACGGTGCGTTCGACGCGGATAACGGACCGAACGGCTGAATGGACCGTCGCTCGCGGCCCGCATTTGTTTGCCATCGATGACGACTAAAATCTGTCGCTTACAACTGTCGACTGTAGCCGTATTTTATAACTTTAATGAACTGACTAAAGGTGTAACTGATGAGATGATGGAAGAAAAATACATGTTGTGCCGACCCCACCTAGTAGGATAAGGGCAGGAGAAAGAAGAAGAAAAAGATTGAACTACTTTGCATTTTATACAGAATAACGTGAACAAGCGATCGTAAACTATGGCCACCAATTACGTCACAATACATTAAATACTTTTTATTGCGTTTAGGGATCGAACCCACAGTGTGGCGCGCAAGAGCAGTTGATGTGACCACTCAAGCCTGCACGCCATCCATACAGTCGCTTAAACTTCATTACTATGCGTCCGATTTTTAGCAGTTTCACTGATAAAGGATTTCTGTCTAAGAAAAAATCACTTCCAGTTAAAAATATTTAAAAACATTTCCATGTTCCATATTAAAAATGTTTATCTAACAAAAAAAGTTGCATACACGTAAGCATTTAAACCAATAATAAATATTAAAATTTTGAAAAAAAAAACCTCGAAGAAGGTTTTAACGTAGTCTCTAGTCTCTCCTTGAACGACCCTAAGTAGTGTCGATACGGAAATACTAACTAAAATCAAGAACAGCCCAATGTTAATTGTGGTCGCTTTGTACGGTCTGACTAGGTTCCAATCTCTCAATAACTCTCAATTTCTACGTTAAACTTGCATGAAGATATATTTAACAAAAAGTAAAAGCAAATAAATTTCTAAGTGCCTTCACGGTCTCGACAAAGCGTATAACAAGTGGAGTCGTCGCGTCTAAGTGATCTCTCGTCAATGAAAGATACAACAAATGTCAAAGAACTTTACTTAACGTTTAAATATAGTCAAACAATAAAGATTCCCAAAAAGACATCTATTATAATAATTTTAATAGAAAACTCTTTGCATATATTTAAAATTGTTTATATTTATATTATGGTAAAAGTTTAATATTATTCATAAGTGTTTTAACAAGACAAAAAGAAGTACGTTTTAACAGCAAAAGACTGAATTCCTTAAATGCTGTATCATTCTTAAGTTTACAGACGTTATGGCCAATTAATAGGTTTTAAAAAATAGTTTACAATTTGTCACAAAAAAGGAGGTGAATTAAAAAACATGACCGTAGTTATTTCTATAACATATATTTCGTAAAGAGGGAAAACGGATAGAGTTAATTCTGCCCCACTTCTGAAATCAGGTACTTCGGTTTAAGAGTCAGCTGGACGCATGCCAAGAATAAATTACACCGTGAGATTCTTCAAGATAACGAGAAAAAATTGTATACGAATTTAATTTTGTCCACAATATTCCGCTAGAAATTCAGCGGCGGTGAGGTAAGATTTTATCTTAACTAATACTATGCAAAATAATATGTTTGTTTATAGTAAGTAAACAAAGGGTGACTGATCTTGTAAGGCGCAATATATTTATTTATTTAAAATGTAGACAACGTAATCGTTAGGCTTAAAAACCATTTTATATCTTTATAGTGGTATTTTTTATTGGACTACTAAAATACTTTTATGTAACTTTATCGATCATCAAATCTATCTAACCTTGGGATAAGATAATCAGAAGATCTTTAAATCTTTGTTAATAATATAACAGCGGAAGGCTATAAACATGTCTTACAAGACGTAAAGGCTTACTTCATGCAAGGTCCGAAATAGGCCTTCGCCACAAATCTCTGATAATGTCAAGGTTCAAGGTCCCACATTCACATTCGGATGCACCTAATGTGCCGGCCTCTTCGCCGACCTTGAAAACTTGTTATCGTGTACCAATTCTCGTTTCAATCGAATTTCAATATCCTCTTCATATATTTTTTCCTGTATGTTTTGAAAATTATCCTAATACAAACGTATGCCAAAAACCATACTGTTTTGATGCTCCGTTACATCATAAATGAAGGACTAATGAACAAACACACTTTTAGTTTTATTATAAAATTAGTAAAGATACCACAAAACTACAAATTGGCCCTTTCAAAAAGGACCCTTTTTATGTTGTAGGAGGCAAACGAGCAAGCGGCCTATCTGATAGTAAACGATCACCGCTGAACAAGAACATTTGCAACATCGAAAGACTTCAAAATGCGTTGCTGGCTTTTAAGGTGGGAATAAGCTCTCTTCTCGAAGTACCCTCAGCTTTTCTGCTAGATTATTGAACTGTCTGAACTGAACCTTTAAAAGTAAGTTAGTATGTACGTACCTATACACGTCCCACGGTTGGAAACTGTATCGTTGGGCACAGACCGCCACACAACCCTCAATTTTCAGCATCTAATTTTTTTATCGTTTTTTAATTGTTGTTTACGTTATTAACCTTCATCGTTGAACACGTGGTTAATCAATTCATAAAAAAAATAATTACAAAAAGCAAATTTATTTGGTAATAATAATTTGCTTAAGAATATAGAATTACAAGCGAACACCTGGACACTGAGCTGCCAGGGGTCTATAACCTGTACCTCCGCAAAAATGTATACATAATAAGTAACATTTTTCATTCAGCTTTCGCAGTTCAAATAAAATCATAGATATTTCACAGAAAACCGAAAGTATTTATGATTTTACACTAAGTCTCTAATAACGAGTAATATTTGCAGAGTCCTACTGAGGTATTACCGCTTTGGTGATATTACCGACAAGCAGTAATGTGTAAACTCTACTGTGGTGCAGTTTGATGGACAATTACTGCGTTATTTCAGGGCAAAGTGGCAGACCATTTCTAGTCGGCAAACGCAGCTAAGGGCCAAGTAGTTTTGAACTCGTGCTGTTCGATTTAAGCACGAGTGATGTCATGGTCGAGTGACATCATGCCCACATCTCGTCAATTTATTTTTTTTTAGCAAAAAAATAAGTTTTGTTGTAACATGTCCCTACTGTATTGCTTTAATTACTTGTGAGTATTCGCAGGCGGTGGTCCTCATTTACTATCTTGAAACATATCACAATTTCTTAAGCAGGAGGTAAACGAAAACATTATGCTAGAAATGAGACTGAGTGGCACATCGTATTATAAGCGTATTATACAATTTTCAACTGCTCCCATCTCTAAAATTGCTAAAATGAATAATACCTGAATATAATAAGTAAAATAGGTTTTTAGATACGTTTAGTCAGTGTTATTCAAATCTTAGTGAAATAAATCATCACTATTAACCTATTTCATTTCTATAAAACTATTCAAAACAATAATAATTATTAAAAAAAATGTATTTTTATTACGATACTAAGCAATGATCAATTACCAAGCCAAGCAAGCAGCATGGTCACTCTAAAATAGGGTAAAAAGTGTAAAAACTTTTAAAAAGTAAACAGAGTCATACAAAACTGAAAAGGGATGAGTAACTTCAAATCATTTTAACAGCACGTATATAAATTGCTGCGATGAATATCAACAGAGGCATGAACAATTAAATAAAAGCTCTCTTACATTAAAGTCCGTTCATTCACAATATATTTCCATTTTTATACACAATGTTATAAATTAAAACCGTTTCATAAAACACTACGGAAAACATGAAAATTTACGGAAACATAAAGAGCACGATATATATTTTATAGACTTACATCATTACGCATTAGGGTGGCCCAATAACCTAATTCTTTAATACAAATGTTTTGAATGTTGCAATGTATCACTTATCGTTTTAGCTGTTTTTTATAAGTAAGCGATTCATAACATCATAAGTATGTATTACCACACAATGACGTGAAAGCAATCACAGGCATCGTGTGATGAATCCGTCTTGCGAGACTTAAGCAGCATGATCTAATTACCACATCTAAAAGACCACGTGTAGCAAAAATGCTCTTACTTTACAGTGGTAGAGGCTTACCCGGATGAGCGGATGAGTGGATTCGTAAAAACAAAAATTTAAAATATTTATTACTTTTTTACCCGCCTACTCCATAAAAAAACATAATGCTCTGTGTGACTCTTTTAAAGAAAACCAAAACAATTACCGTTTTCTTCATAAAAAGTTATCTCACCCCTAATGGTTCGCTATAATAAGATTTATAAAATGTGTTATTCACAAGAGCATTTTAGCACTAAACTGTCTTAGAAACGTATTTTAAAGTCACAGAAGAGTAAACCCTACTGTAGCAGTAATATAATGGAAAAGCGGGACTCTGTAGCTGATTAGTAAAGAAAATAAAATTATTTTAATGCACTTTAAAATGACGATGACGTAATTTCGCATGGTCATATCCTTTGGATGTCAGCGTAATAAAAATATTTTCCTGATATTAGAGATAAAAAAAAATTATTGTCCTTAATAAAATATTTTTAAGCATTAAAATGTCTTTAGCCATATTTATTCGGTCTGTACAGGCATACATATGTTAAGCTGTTTGCTGGGTGATTTCGAAGGCGAATTTTATAAGCGAAGTTTAACAACATATTAATTATAGAAAGTATCATAAATAAATTTATCGAACGTTTCATAAGCTTATAGAACACTTATACGTGGTTAACACCTTCGTTCAGCTTTTTTTATGAATAAAACCGTTATAATCAAACAAAATCTAAAATGAACATGAGTACAACAACGACATTCTTCGTGCACGTTTCTTAAACCCTTATAAATGATATGTGACGTTATTGTAAGTCATGTTAACTTTATTGACACATAAGTTTTTTTTTTCTAAATTATTACCTGTTTTGGGAAAATCAATATGATATTCGTTTATTCTGGCCACCCTACTACGCATTACCTAATAAACTCGCACGAACTTCTCGGCGGGGCAAACACAAAGTTGGCCAAATCGTTATTCCATAAGCGAGAGGGAGTAACGCGCTCGTTTAGGGCCGGCTATACGTTTAAACAGATATTTCGCTTATAAAGTAACAAAAAGTTCGCTTCATAAATATTCAGGGCGACTCCGTGAAGGAAATCGGGTGGTGTGGAATAAATTGAGTGAGGCCGGTGATATTGGCCGGGCTTTGAAGGGAAATGCTCTGTATACGGGCCGCGGGACGACGGAGTCCGTGTTGTGATTCTATCGGGTGCCTATTATGCAGCTTTACAATTTCCCAGCTATTCAGTCGGCCGGTGCCCATGGCTTTTGTGTCGAAGGTGGACATTCACAAGACGAGGCAACCCACTGGAAAAGCTAAATTGGGAACCAACATTTACGTTAAACCTATATTGACAAAGGAAAAATATCAAGAAGTTTTTGACTCAAAAAAAATTTTTATTTCGTGTGTAGAAACTAGAGATGCCACGAATAGTGATTTAGCCTAATACCGAATATTCGGC
>DWHO01005366.1:0-10365 GCA_018247575.1 Eurytides lysithous rurik | reverse complement strand
ATGGTAAGCGATTACCGCCGCCCATGGACATTTGCAACATTACTGAACTTGCAAATGCGTTGCCAGTCTTTATGGGGTAAATTTAATGATGTTGCAAATGAGTTTTGCTCTATAGCTGGATTCCCCAGAGTTGTAGGGGCCATAGACTGTACACATGTTAAAATTAACTCTCCAGGTATGTACTAGTACTATTATCAATCATAAGCTATATTGGAGCATGAGGTAATTATAATGCGTCACTAACATTATGATTTAATTTTAGGTGGAGCCCAATCTGAGGTGTATTGCAACAGAAAAGGCTATTTTTCATTAAATATGCAAATGGTGTGTGATGCGAAATTGTGTATAAGAAATGTAGTAGCCAGATGGCCTGACTCAGTACATGACAGTACCATTTTTAATGATTCACCATTATGTACCCAATTAGAACATGGAGATTTTGGAAACATGGTGATTATTGGGGACAGTGGTTACCCATGTCGGCCTTATTT
Organism: Eurytides lysithous rurik; assembly: GCA_018247575.1. Lineage (NCBI taxonomy): Eukaryota > Metazoa > Arthropoda > Insecta > Lepidoptera > Papilionidae > Eurytides > Eurytides lysithous. The sequence continues at coordinate 9,874 of DWHO01005366.1, read as the reverse complement.
ATTAACTCCACTATTACACGCACAGACACCTGTTGAGGAAGCTTTTAATCGCTCACACATAAGCACAGGGAATACTATAGAGAAGGCTTTTGGTGTACTGAAACGAAGATTTCCTTGTCTACATCACGGAATTGGTCTAAAAATCGCCAATATTTCACCTATTGTAATAGCATATGCAGTTTTGCACAATATTGCACTGTCAAGGCATGACGAAGTTATAGGTGAAGATAATTCTATTCCTGACATTGAGCTGGAACCTATTGGGCAACCAGTAGGTCTTGAGACCAATCAAAACTTTGTTGTGAGGACAATGTTAATAAAATACACACTTTTCTAATTAAAAATTGTTTTATCTTTAATACAGTGTATGTTCAGACAACTACACAACAAAAAGAAAAATAAATCTAAAAGCTATATCGTATTTTCGGGGGTAGGTGAATAAAAAGTACAGACGTAGTTTTGTGTAGCTCTTAATATTTTATTTATTATTTTAATATTTTTTGGCCCTTTTATTTAAAATTCGTACGTTAAAGTTGAGTTTAAGTGACTTACATTATAAAGATAGTTTATGTAGCTTTCCAACCGCAATTTGAAAACACCACCTGCCAGCCCACCTTTTGCACAGCATAATTTTCAAACTGACACAGTTTACCTGCACCAGGATGTCCAATCTAGCAGATATAATAAACACTCAAAACAAGCTTGAGGAAAACATTGCGAAAAAATTTGATGATCTCCAAGCTCAAATTACTAACGCTGGGTCATCAAAGGACACGGTTGCCAAAGTCGGTGAAGAACTTCGTAATTTCAGGGAAATTATATTTGGCATCCTTAGTCTTCTTCGTCAACAAATTCGAGATTGTGCTAAACAAGTTGATGACCTTGAAACCAGGAATCGCAGGAAGGCTCTCATTGTCTCCGGAATCGCTGAAAAGGAAAATGAAGATTGCACTCAAATGGTCCTGGACATCTTCCATGGTAAATTAGGCCTTAATGATATTTCGAAATCATCCATCAAGGTATGTCATAGACTTGGAACACTAAACAAACAACATCACCGACCCATTTTAGTACGGTTTACAAGTATGGACATCAAATCGGTGGTCTGGAAGACTAAGTCTAAGTTGAAGGGATCCTCGGTGTCATTTAAGGAGTTTCTGACAAGATCAAGGCAAACTGTTTTTGGTAAATCTCGCCTTCACTTTGGTATGCGCTCTGTTTGGACTCAAAGTGGTGTCATCATAATTAAAACTCCTGATGGCAGCTTCCATAAGATTACCACGGATGAAGAACTGGTTACATTGGCTATGAAGTATCCAAAGTCTTCGGGGAAATCGGCGTCAGTCAATAAGAATTCTAATAATGGTAAATCCTAAAAGAAAAAAACGAATATACTTATTAAACTAGCTACTATGTAATTTCAGTAACTACATATACATATATATTTTGGCTAGTTGTCTTTCTTAACGTTATTTTTATCCTTTGTATAAAGGATCTCTTTGAGTTATTAAAATTGTTTGTTATTACCTTATCAAATCATCAAATCATATCATCGCTTGCTTTCAATTTTGCTCGTCACTAATATTAGCCCTCAATAATTTCATTCTCATATTGTGTAGTACATATTTCATATATGGGGATACTATAAACTAAAAAATGTTAGCAGTAATATTGGTTAAATTACTTTTTTATTTTATATTGTTGTCAAGTATTGCACTCTGATTGACGTAGTTAGCTGTCGAGTTGACAGCAGCATTAGCTGCGTTCTGTTTTATCTATCTTAAACATTATTGAAATTCTTAAACATTATGGAACAAGTATTGATTTTTCATTTTTTTTATTTAACTTTTTTTGTTGTTTATTGCTTGTATGTTTTTTACTTTGTCTCGCTGTGTTTTTTTTATCTCTGTTGTGTATTTTTGGTCGTGTGCGCTGGCGGGTGGTGCAGAAATATTATTTTTTTATAATTCGTATTTTTTTATTTAATTTGTTTATCTGATGATGATATTTATTATTCAGCCAATGAATCTGCAAATTCTATAGATGATGCACTACTTTAGCACTTGGAGATTTCCTGAGGTAGAGCTTTTCCGGAAATTTTAATAAAGTGCTAAATATCTGCCACATAAATGCACAGAGCATTCCTAGCCACTACGATGATTTATATGAGGAATTCTCTCGATCTCATGTTCATGCCATTCTGGTTCCGGAGAGCTGCCTTAAACCTCACCTTCAATCTACCATGTATTCCCGTCCTGGTTTCATTTTAGTCCGTAATGACCGCGTAGGTAAGTCGCTCTGGCGAAGACTGTTGGCTTGATATAATCCTTCCATGATATACTCCCATGGTCAACACCCTGCTTTCGAATTTTCACATCATGACCTAATTTTCTTATCCTATCTCCTTAAGCCACCTACACCTAAACCCAAGGTTCTGCACGTGCGTTATTTTGCTAGAATGAATGTTACACAGCTATGTAGTGATGCCTCTAACATTGATTGGAAGCAGTTGATGACAGCTGCCAACAAGGTCTATCTATTTAATGAGCTGGTAATTAATCTTTACGATATTCACACTCCTGTCAAAAAAATAGGTTGAAGCGTCCTTCAGTTCCTTGGATGACTAAGGGAATCAGGGTTGCAATGAGGCGTAGAGATCAACCGTTTAGGAAAAAAAGGTATTGGTAACTCGCGTTTATCAAACCATTATATCTCAATTGGTCTAGATGTTTTAAATAAACATTTCACTACCACTTATTCCATGGATCATCAGACATTATCTAACGCTTTCGCTTATTTAAATGGTTTAACGCGCACTACTATTAACTCTTTTAAATTTTCTCCAGTTTCTTCTGACGATATCAAAAAAGTAATCCTGGCAATTAAATCCAACGCTGTTGAATGCGATAACAATGACCGTCGTATGATTCCCTTTCTTCATTACCTTCTCCATGCAATTTCCCATATTATTAATTTTTCCTTGGACTCTGGAACTTTCCCTACCCTATGGCGTAAAGCTTTTATTCCCAAAAGCTCTAACCTTTCTTAACCTGCCCATTACCGCCCTATTTCTACCCTGCCCTTCCTTTCAAAAGTACTTGAATCCTGTGTCTTTAAGCAACTTACTCACTTTATTTATTCTAACAATTTGCTTAGTCCCTTGCAATCCGGATTTAGACCTGACCACAGCACCATTACTGCACTCCTTAAGGTGACTGGTGACATTACGGCTGGCATGGAGAATTCTCTCTGCTACCAAAGCCTGGTTGAATGGGCTGAAATTTTGTCATTAGGCCGGAGATTATGTGCTTGCAAGCTAATTTGGAAGTTAAACGTCGGAAAGTTGAACCATTAGCAATAAGTTACCATTATCTCTTTTTAAAAGCATATAATCTTGCCCCATACAAAAAAGGGGCTAATTTAGGATTTATATTTCCCGAAAGCATAAAATTGCAAAGTTTAGTGATGTCACTTAAAAGCGTCACCGGCAGAAACGCTTACAAGATCTTTCAGATGTTGTGGCGTGATATCATCAATCCCGCTGGCAGAACCACTTAAAAAAGACATTATTGCATCGAAAGTCTCCCTATCGGTTATTTGCAACGCCTAAAGAAATGGGTCGGAAGCTAGCGATAAAAGCGGGGAAGATTTACCCTTTTTAGATTATGAGGAGCAAGGATGTCATTTGAAAATAAAATGCGAGATGCATTTTTCAAATCACCATCCATCAAACAATCTTGGTTTTGTATCTGATATCCGTAAGGCTTTGTTTGTAGTTAATTTCAATATACTCAAGATGCTTCTTTAATTTTCAAACTTGAACTGAATTTAAGATTACTTAATTGCATTTATTAATCATTTCACTTATTCTTTTGACACGGTTGACATTATTGACATGTCATCTTAAATAATTCGTCGTCTGTCTAGATATCGTCGCTGATACAATAGAATGACGTGGGAAAATTTATCTAAAGCTTTAAGCAAAGGAGCAACCTTTTTTGGTCGGAGGGCCGCAGATACAAAAATAGTGGGCCATGAAGAAGAAAAAGTATATATTCAAGGTTCAAATCATGTTCTAAACGTGAATTATGTTTGCTAATAAAGTGATAATTAGACATTTTTATTATCCTTAAAGCCTTGTTTCTAGTATTTTTTTTTAAATACAAAAATAAATTAAAATTTTATTTGCCTCGAGGGCCGCATGTGGCCCGCGGGCCGCGGGTTGCTCATCCCTGCTTTAAGCGATTGCTTATTGGGACGGCAAAATTGTTTATTAGAACTCTGAATTCAAATAGCTGAACCAGTCTTTTGAAAGAACTGAAGCTGAACTAGCTGAACCAGTCTTTTGAAAGAACTGAAAGATGAATTCGGATGAAATATGAGTAGTGCTGCTATTCATAAGAAGCTCGCCGCTAAAAAAATGAGTCCAAACGAGACTTACCAGCAGTACCACCGTGAAATATTCCATGAAAGAAATATTGCTGATGGGTAGTATTGAATATACTGCTTTGATAAAATACATAATTGATGGAATACGTGGCACATAAATAAATAATATACTATATGGTGCTGATGACATGAAAGATTTTTGGATGAAACTGGAGCTGTACGCTGAAATAAGAAAGAAGTCATTTAAGAGTTTCAAAAGTGCTTTAAAAGTATATATAACTTTGGTCACGAATCTAATGAATGTTCAAATTCCATCAAGAAGACCCTGAAGATTGAAGCAGATGAAAAAATAATTGTCAGACTCCATACAATGAAGTTGGCAACAAATCAACGTATTTATAAAATTGGCCGGTGAAGAGTACAATGCATTCAAAACAGACGGCACAAAATTGATTCAAAATCCATCCAAAACTCTCGAGAATTAAAGGTCCAATATGTATGTCGACGGTATGTTTCAGTGGTAAAAATGAGTTGTCCATCAAAGCTTATGGAAGTATCTTCAATCGTGGAATAGAAACCTACAACTAGGAAAGCTAAGATGTTAAATTCACGACGAAGTGATTTGAAAGTCATCCATTTAAAAGTAAATGATAAAAAAGAAAGAGTCTGTTTAAAAACGTTTTTGAAAACATTGAGTATAAAAGAACGGACAGTTGATATTGATTGGGAGAGAAGACAGATAATAACAAATCTGAACCAAGAGATAAACTCAAAGAATAAAAAAAAATATTAGCTAGAAAATATATGGCAGCTCTAATAAAATTGCTGTCCCATTACTGTAGACAATCTACTACGAAGTTACATTTTGAACTTATTATATAAATATCTAAATCACAGCTTAATTCAGTATCGAGAACTTAATTCGTGGCTTCTTAGAGAGCGTTTTATTTAAAGAGAATATTAGGAATGTTTCAACCAAAAAAAGATACGTACAATCAATGCTGCGCTTACAAAGTAGACAGATTTAATTGAGGTAGAAATCATCATCATCTGAAAAACACATGCATTAATAGTAGATCTTCAGGCTTTTCCTTAATGTCAGTGCACTTCATGTTAAAACAAAACTTGCTATGCTGTTCGGTGTCTTCTTGTACTAATAAAACACAGTTTTATCGTTACGTGACAATAATGTAGACGGGACACCGAGCACATATATACGCGGTCACGATCGGTGAGCGAGTGTCGTAGTTGGGTTGTGCATCCTTCGTTTATTTTTTATTTTTTTAAGATTTTTTCAGTTAAATTATAATTTTCAATCAATCAATCAATTAAATTTAAATTTCTTCTTCATATTTTTTATTACAAAATAACATGCAAAGAATAACCAAGTGAATCAATGCAAGTCAATCATAAATAATTTAATTTAATTCGTTATTATGTTCTAAATTATCATTATTAACATTTTTATCAACCACAGTCCACGAATTATTAACTTTTTTCAAATGAACTATATTTCGACGATATTCTTTCCCAGTATCATCGTTCCGAATATTAACATCACCACCAGACACACCAGTAACTGTATGTGTAGTGGGATTAAAATTGGTGGTCAACTTATTATCTCTGATTAAATTTTTAACTAATACTTTTTCACCTATTTCTAAGTTATTGTCTGTTGCTTTTCTTTTTAGATCGCCATACACTTTCCCTTTTTCTTTCATTTGAAGATCTCTATCTCTTACCTCTGTATCAATTGTTTTAAATTCCATGTCTGGAGTTGACGGAACCTTGTCTCTAAACTGTCTCCTATAAAATAATTCTGAGGGAGATTTGCCTGTAATAGAGTGAGGTGTACTGTTATACATCATTAAATAACTAAAGAGGTCCTCTTCCCAGTACCGACTTTCTGCTTGACAAATTTTTAAACGTTTTAAAACATTTCGGTTTTGCCTCTCAACTTCTCCGTTCATTTGCGGCCAATAGGGTATTGTATTATTTACGATGATACCACATTCTTTACAATAGTTCTGGAAAACCTCACTAGTAAACTGATTTCCATTATCACATGTTAAAGTCACCGGGTAACCTAATCTGGAGAAAATTTCTTTCAAGACCTTTATCGTGTCAAGGGAAGTAATATTACGCATTATTTTAATTTCCTTATATCTACTATAATAATCCACAAGTATCAAAAGGTAATCACGATTAGGGAGAGGCCCTAAAAAGTCCATCGCTACATCAACCCAAGGTTCAGCAGGAAGCGCTCGTCTTTTCATTGGATGCGGTGGAGTAGGATTAGACACCAGAGTACAGCCTCGACAACATTTTACTAGTAGTTCAGTATCTTTATCAATTCTTGGCCACCAAACCTTTGTTCTAAGACGAGCCTTCATTGCTACTATGCCTGGGTGTCCTTCATGGGCTGCTTCTAGTACACGTTGACGCAAATTATGAGGAATAACTATTCTTGTACCTCGGAGAAGGATGTCACCACTGAAACATAGCTCATTTTGTATTAATTTAAAATTATTAATGGAATCGTGCCAATCGTTATAATAGACGCCTTTCTTGACTTTCAAAATTTCCTCATCTTCAGCAGAGCATCTTTTGATTTTATTTAATGGTACTGCAATAGGTCTACTATAATTTACAACGTAGTTTATATAATTTTCGGAGTCGAATGGCTCTGACGGGGAAGTTTTGCCAAGTCTCGAAATGGTGTCGGCTATATTTGATTTGCCCGGTCGATAGATGACTTTATACCTGTAGGCCTGTAACCTAAGAACCCACCGTTCCATTCTAGCGCATGGTTTAGATGTTCTTCCAAAAATGGTTTCCAATGGTTTGTGATCGCTTATTAGTTCAAAGTCTTTGCCAAACAAGTATATTTTAAAATGTTCAACAGCCCAAACAAGAGCTAACGCTTCCTTTTCTGTTTGGCAATATCTTTTTTCACAGTCTGTAAGAGCTTTATGACCATAAGCGATCACACGGTGACCATTTTCGCCAATCTGAACCAATACTGCACCTAAACCCACAGGAGAGGCATCAGCAATAACTTGGGTCCTATCAGAAGGGTTATAATAACCTAAGGATCTAATATTGGTTAAGCTTTTCTTTAGAACTTCAAATGCTTTGGTTTGCCTAGTTGTCCAATTTTTTTGTATATTTGCTGACTTTCTTAGGCCTAACCGTAATATTTCGCGCAAAGGTTCAGTAAGGGTAGCTAAATCTGGGATCCATTTACTAACGAAATTAACCAACCCCAAAAAGCTTTGAATTTCTTCTATGGTACTGGGGGTTCTACTATTTTTTATTGCAGTTAAATATTTATCTAATGGTCTGACTCCACTACCTGAAAGTTCATGACCAAGAAACTTAATGTTTTTGGCTTTATAGATGCATTTCTTTTCATTTAGTAGTACGTCATTTTCTTTCAAAACCTGTAATACCTTATGTAACCTTTCATCGTGTTCTTTTTCTGTGGACCCATAAACTATAATATCATCAATAAAATTGAATGTTCCTTCACAACCTAATAGCAGCTTTTCTAAAATTTTTTGAAATATTTCAGGAGCACAAGAAATTCCAAACATTAATCTTTTGTATCTAAATAGCCCTTTGCTAGTGCTAAAAGTAGTAATATAACGACTATCTTTATGAATTTCTAGTTGATGAAAGGCATGTTTTATGTCAAGAGAGCTAAAGTATTTAGCATTGCGGAAATGAGGAAGTAGTTCATTCATTGTTGGAAGGGGATGGTTTTCCCTTATAATTGCTTCGTTGGCTCTCCTCATATCAACACAAATACGTACCTCTTCTTGACCTTCTTTAAGAACGGGAACAATTGGAGATATCCACGGTGATGGTTCATTTACTTCTTCAATAATATCAGCATCTTTCAGATCCTTTAATTTTTTAGCAACCTTCTCTTCTAAAGGAATAGGTATTCTTCTATGGGGTTGGACCACTGGTTTAACGGATTGATCTATTGGGATCTGAACAGTCACTCCTCTAAACTTCGGGAACGATTTCTCGAAAGATGGATTACTTACTGCATTAATTTGTACTCCAATTTTAAGCACATGTAATAAAATCGCAGATTGCTTGCCTAATAAATCTCGTGTCCCATTTTTTATAACATAAAAAGTAGATTTTATACTATTATTACCAATAACTGAAATGTTTGCTTCAAAAGAACCCATAATGTCTAATGGTTTTTTACTGCCATAAGCGATAAGTGTCTTGTTAGGATTGCGTATCTGGTTAGAGGCTTGTACACTATTGTTTTTTAAATATTGCCATGTTTTGTCAGTGATCACATCATATTTGCTTCCCGAATCTATCAACATATCAACGATTACTCCTCCAATGTTACACTTTATAGTTTCATCATCGTCCAGATGAAAGATATAATCAATTTCAGACTTACGAGTATCACTTTTTGTTTCTGTTCTAGGTTTTTTATGTACAGTCTCAGTTCTGTGGTTAGAAAATTTTCTGTATTGCTTGGTTCTACAATGCTCCCTAAAATGCCCAATAAATCCGCACTTCATGCATCGTTTGTCCCTTGCAGGACATTTCGAGTCATCGGACGAATGCGTGGAGCTACCGCATCTACTACAGTTTGTGTTAAACCGTTTGTGTCGGATCGGTTTACCAAATATTTTCTTGCTATCGATTTTGTTAATATCTGTTTTAGTAAAATTGTTCGTGTTGTGTGTATTTTCATTTTTAAATTGTTCTAATTGTCTGGCTACAACTTCTAATGCGTTTGCTTTACTAATAATTTCATCAAGAGTAATTGAATCACCGATTTCTAAGATTTTTTTCCTCAGCTCAACTAATCGGCACTTTTCCGTTATTTGGTCTATAATATGATCTTCTTTTTTATGAAATTGGCACTTTTCAGCCTGGTTCCTCAATCTCAACAGAAATCTTTCGAATTGTTCTCCTTCTTCTTGTTTCATAAGTCGGAATAGGTATCTTTCATAAATTCGACTTTGTTTTGGAGCAAAGTAACTATCTAGTTTATCTAAAGCTATTGTATATACATCAACACCATCTCCTTCTTCAGCATGAGCACCAGGTAAGTTATAATAAACTTCTTGGAGTGATAATCCTCCTACATGAAGAAGTGTCGCTCGTTTTTTTAAAGGTGTGTCAATATTAGCAGCCAGTAAGTAAATGTCAAGTGCCCTCTTCCATTTTGCCCAACGATTCCCGACAGATGTCGGTTCGCCTTCGCAATCAAAATAGTCTAAGTTTGTGAGTGATGCATGAGACATTGAGGCGGCCTGCAAACAGTAGTGCTTTTACTTAAAACAAGCAACAGTATTTATCTGCATAGCCTAATTACAAATGTATCTTTTATTCTTGCGTGGCTTTTACTTAAAATAAGTAACAGAATTTATCTGCATAGCCTAATTACAAATGTATCTTTTATTCTTGCGTGGCTTTTACTTAAAATAAGTAACAGAATTTA
>DWHO01005365.1:0-10366 GCA_018247575.1 Eurytides lysithous rurik | reverse complement strand
TATTCGGCGGCAGCGTCAGATGTGTTTAAGTGACAGGCCCTGTGCCCAGCAGTGTGACATATATAGGCTGTTACTTACTTTGTCTATAGGTCGGATATCACTTGTGAATTAACAGATACCGAATGGGTGGGGGAAACACTCACTGTTGACTACGGCCACAGCACTCGATCCCTTATCCAACATATCCACTACGTAGTTGCGCACCGTGAACTCGCCTTCGGTTCCGGGAAAGTCACCCAAGAACTCGATGTACTGTTCACCGTGGAGGATCTGTGGATGTCGAATAGAGTTAAAGAGAGAGTTTGTCGAATAGATCATGATATTTTTTTTATGGATTAGGCTGACAAACGAGCAAGGGGCCCACCTGATGGTAAGTGATCACCGCCGCCCATGGACATTTACAGCAATACTAAACTCGCAAATGCGTTGTCAGCCTTTAAGGGGGGTGTTTTTGAAAGTAGGAGGAGAGAGAAAGCAGAAAGGGGGATGGAATGAAGGAAGATGTAGGGAAGGGAATGAGAGAAGGAGGAAGGGGAGGGAAAGTGGACCACCGGCCACCTCACTCACCGGACGAAACGTGGAAGCAAAAACACTTCCACTTTACGTCAATTTAGTGATACTAGGCATGCATCCGCGCGATTGGCAGGAACAATAACAGTTTTACTTTTTGGGAGACAAAGCGTCCGCCCGCCAGACGTGCGCCCGATTTTCAGTGACTATAGTAGTATTGTGGTCTGAACAACGGTAGTTGCTTCACTAGTTGTGCGAACTTGGCCCTTCAAACCGGAAAGTAGCAGTGTCCCACTATCGCTCGGCGGTGAAAATAACTAGCAATGCAGCGGACTCTGCAAAAAGTCCTAGCAATTAGCAAAAATTTATAATTAACACCGTGATTCTTTATACCACCAAGCTAAAAAACCAATGAATTTTATTCACCATAATTAATTAGAAAAAACAATGGCGTCTTGAGATTAGAGTGGATATTCAGTAAATCGTTCGTAGTATATTTTTGACTGTGATTCATAAGATATTTGGATAGCGTTTTTGTTTCAAACGTCTGTTTAAAGAATAGAAGAGCCTTAAAGAGAATATGGAAAAATTACGCCTCGCGATCGCCTTTTACAACTACGAACGAAAGAAGCCGATAATAGTGATAACACAGATAAAATATGCACCGAATCCAATTTAACACTCGACGGCTAGCCTATTGATCGGATTTTAGCTATCAATGGTTTTCGTACAGTGGGTTGTATTTTTTTTTTCAATTTTTAAAAAACGCTGCCCCTATTGTTAGATAGAAATATCTTGTGTTATAAGGGCGTTTTACATACATAAATTTTACGCGGACAAACGTCCAGATCCGAAACAAATATCTGTAGTTCGTACAGATATTTGTCCCGGGTAGGAATCGAACCAACGACCTGCGACTTCGAAGCCAATAGCTTACTTAGCATTTGCGCCAAACGGTCATCGAAATTGTAGAAATATCATTTTTTTTAATCTATTTTTATTTAGGGGCTTTTGTCAAGGACATGCCAACCCCAGCGTGCCCTTTTACATTAAAGAAATATCATCTTTCGATATTTAAGGGAGCTATAGGAATGTTTCTGGTGAACTTAATTGCATTCATATTAAGTCTTTCTAACTTTACCATTGTGTCCAGTGAAGATTGGATTACATCCATAAATGCTGTTGAAAGCTGTTTTCGAAGCCGTAAATTGTCAAAATGCAACCCGATGTAGGAAGCATCAGGAGTATGCTGATTCGATTTTGATAGACGCCAATTGTTATCAGTGTGAATAACAAGTGCTGCGGGGTATCATCAACAATAGAGGCTTGATAGTGTCTGATGAGTAGAGGTCTGATGTAATCTATGACTGCTCACTCGTTTATTCCCCTGCAGCCTGAAATGTACTTTATTTGTACTCAGTAAACGTCCACGGGTCCTATTTAAAAGACAAAAAAATGAGGTTGAGTACGTCGACGTCTTTGTTTGCTATTAAATATTTTAGAGGCACTAAGAGGTAAAAAACTATGGAATTTTGCGCATATTAGTTTGTCATTTACAAATGACATCGGGCTGCAGGGGGTTATAGAATGATCTTATGACAAAGTTTAACAACGTATTAAAGATAAAAAGGGAAACATTTATAATTCAGAGTCTTTTGTTTTTATTTGATTACATTGTTTAATGTTAAAAAATTGTGATAAAATTTCGAAAGATGTTTACGTTGTGAATCGGTAGAAAGATTTCTTTTTAATCTACGCTAGCTTTTAACCTTAAATATTTTGAAATTGTTTCGGTTTAATTTTAAGGTTAAACTTTATTACCGTTCCGTAATTTGGACATTTTTGTGGACATGCGTTCAACTAGAAATCTGAGTTTTTTTAACTCGATTAATGGACACGTGTGATATACATATGTTAAATATTTAATAATTTTTAACAAGTGCAACACAATTTTTCTGGTATTGCACGCCAAAAGTAAGTAGTTTGCTTTGATAGAAATAAACAGGCAGTCGCTTACTATTAGCAGGACTTAGTAATCTCATTTTATCACTTAAAAAATCGATAAGAGAATTTCATATGCATATCATTATGATTTACCGCGACAAATCGCAGTGCAAATGGAATTTGGGATCGTTGCGCGTAAATGAACAGGTGTTTACTATGGTTACAGTTTCGAGTCGTGTTCACGTTGTTTTTTTGATTGCTTTAAACAATAGACGGATCGTGTGTTCGGCGGATAATAGTGGGTTATGCGAGTGTCTATTTCAATATAGATATCGAAACGGATAGAAATGGCAACTCAAACCTAGTTGATTATAGCAATGTCTTTGAATAATGAAGAAATAAATTGTTTTTGACGACCGGTTTCGTTGTTAAATTCGTTATTCTCTCATATGTTGCACAAGTCTGTTATTTTAAAGTAATTAAAGAAAATAAAGAAGAAGAGGAAAGGAGGAAGACAATAAAGAAACATTTTGGGTGACACCAACAACTATAGATTTAGATAAATTTTTCTTTTAATTTATGTTCAACATATTTTTATATTTTATGTATCGATATTTGAGACGCCACGTCAGATACGAAAACGAGTTAGAAAAAAAATAAAAAAAGATTATGTTGTGCATAATTAAATCATAAAGGTATGTTTTTCAATTAAATAGTTTCAATAATTAGAAACTCTATCTTCTGTTTACGTATACCTTATCTTCTTACTTCTTTTTTTTTGAAAACGGTTAACCCGTTTCTCGCTAAGCAGTGTTAAACGTTGAACGGCGTTTAGACTTTGAAAAGTAAATTATTACACTTACCCGCGCCGAAATCAAAGGAACGCCGCGAAGGCCGTTTCCATACTGGTGACCAAAGTGGTATTTTATTCATACCAATTTCGTTTTCGACACCTCTTGGGGGCGATGGGAAGAGTGAAAGAAATTGAATAATTACGTCCGGCCCGAGTACGAAGCTTATGCCATTATTTACGCTGACCGCCTACAATTTGCAGTCATTACGCTAAGGCATAAGAGACAAGGGTCCAGACGTTTTGCACGCGTTTCGTATTACTTTAGTCACTCTAGCGTATGCTTATGGAACACGGGAAAATTTTAAACACTCAAAGCAAGTACGCATTTTTGTTAACTAAATGTTAACGTAATCTTTTAGTGTATAATTTTGTGACTGCTCTATCGATTCATAAGTCTATGCCCCCAGTCGAAATGTAGAACGCCGGGGGATGTCTTTTTATGGTAGTGCGATGGGAAATAACTAAATGCCGGTTATTTTGTGGTGGAATGATATTGTTGAGCACTGTTTCGTAACGGCCATTGATGGGAATGAAATGGAGGGGTGGCGGTTATTTAATCCACATGTCCTCTTACCGTACGCTTCCAAAATTAGGCCCGCATAATAAGGCCCCTTAAGAACGTTCTTGCCGTTTACGTCAAGTGTTACTTCAAGACCCTGTACTCGTGGGAGATCAAAAAGATTTCCTGCAAGTCTTCAATTACAGTAGCAGAAAACCGTAATTCAAGTACCTATATATACATACATTCACGTTTATTATTAACAGTAATCTCTCTTATCATTTAATTACAAAAAGACAAACAACTCGTCGATAAAAATCGGCCGTTTTAAATCGAAAACATTTGCGGATGAGTCGAAATTACAACAGAACAAGTATACATATATAAAATTACATTACAGAACAAATATTCAAAAAGTTGGATTTTTTTTCATTGGATGTTTTGAGATAATGTTTAAATAAAGAAAAAAAAAGACACGAAACATCACATTGGAATTATTTTAATTTTTCTTCACCGTTTTAATTTTGTAAAGCGGACAGGGTAAGCGAATAAATTTAACTTTAAAATATAACTGACTATATATTAGTCAATATTTACAAATTAATACGTGAAAATGAAGCTTATTGCGCACACGGGTTTGGACGAATTTGGTACAGTTACAGTTTATTTTCATGATAATAAAACATTTCGGTACAATATTTATTATATATATATGTATATATAATTGTCATTAATTGTATATATATGTCCATATAATATTAATTTTATGGACATATATACACAATTAACTGAAAAAAAAAAATTGTTGTTAATGTTTATACTATTAAACCAAACTCGTAATTTGTCAAATCATAAATTCCAAAGAACTATGTTATGAGATGATTTAACTTTTTATTAATTCGTTTTTTTTTGTCATAAGACACCTCATTCATTAAATTTCGACCACGACGGTGAAAGCTTTTAGTTTATTATATAAAATAATATCATATCAATCCATTGATTTCGGACACGGTGACAACTTAGTTACATGCATGCAACGTGATAAATGACAAGCTATCGTAAGACACTTTGATTAATAGTAACTAATATTAGAAATCTAGAAGTGAGTTTGTTGATATGTTCGTTTGTCCAAATCAGCGGTTCAGAGAATTGTAAAGATTTTTGATATAGATAAGGAGGGAGACAAAAACTCAAAAAAAATGCAAAGAAGCAAGAGATGCAAAATCACATTCCAATCGAACCAATATATAAAATACACAACATGTGTCGTAGTAAGTTTTTGTTCCATCTTTATTAATATACGAAAATAGAATGTTTATAAGATTATAACTCTAATATGTTCACGCTTTTTAAAACCCAAAATTGTACATTGACAATAGTAACAAGTGACTCTGCGACCTATAACAAGGATAAGTGATAGTGTAACGCTGGTTGATGGCATAGTTATTAATCGATTTATAACACGGTGAAAGAACGCCACATACAATAGGATTTACGTATTTCACTTTGATTATGACGCATTTGAATTAGGTTTAGGCTATTTTGCTAGTTTGGTGGTTCATGTATGCCTTACATTTGTTAAATAAATAATACAACAAATAAGCCAATTTCAAAAAAGACATTTGTGAAATACTGACCTGTTAGCGAAGTGGTTAGTCAAGCCGAAGGTCATGGGTTCGATTCTCACTCAGGACAAAGTATTTGTGTTATGAGCAGAGTGTTTGTACTTTGCCTGGGTGTGAAATATTAAATGTATTGAAAATGTTTAAGTATTAGGCGTACTTACACAATGACACTTGTGTAGTGTCCATAGTTCTACCTAGTTTGTGATCAGCCTTGTGTGAGACGTATACGACATTATATATTAACACTTTTAATAAATTATAATAATCGAGTCACAAGCCAACTAAAGTCCGAATAAGCGGGGTAAAGTCCATGCCCTATTCAAACCGCTTGTCCGTGGGTGAGAGAAAAAAGATAACTTCGAATAGCATTCAGTCCACACTCGGCCAAACAGGTATTCTTACGATTCGGCCAATTTTAGCCTCCCAAATCGTAGAATGGCAATTTTCGCTACGATGAAGAACTGCATTCGGCATCTATCCTTTTTAAATTACGAATGCGTGCAAGTTTTTAATTTAAAATTTAATGAGGCGACTCACTTGGAAATTTGTCAACAAAGTTTATAAACATCGTTTAAGTTTACTTGTAGACACCAACTTATCTAGATCCGATTTGTGATACAAGAAAGCCGAAACAAAACATATTAATGTCATTTTTATGCATTCATTCGAAGCTGGGACCTTCAACTACAAATCGATATCAGATAAAATCAAAAAGCGGGCCTTTAAATGATCCATGTTGAGCAGTTTTAACTTTTATTAACCGACATTGGGGCCACATCGTGAGCTAACATCAGATACTGAAAGGTAAACTATAACGATATTACGGCAATTACGATAAAATGGTTGGCCGACAAATTACTAAGAAACGGACAGTAGCACGGTAGGCCAATGATAGTAAGGTGTCAAACAATCTCACCCGTGACGATGTTATAAAGAACCGAACGTTGGGTACTTTAAGTTAAAATTGGACGCGATAAAATCTATAAAACTAGTTTCACTCATGGTCGGAGTGAAATAACACGGCTCGCGGTGGACATTTCAAGTTCGTGAGATTAATGAAGTACAACAAATGGGCGGAGGCCTCCACGGAATGCCCATGAGGGCAATTTACGTTTTCCGAACGCGGCGCTTTAATCGCATCATCTGTCCAGTTTAAGCACGTCTGTGTAATAATTAAAATTCTCTACAATGTATTTTTAAGATCGATAATTGTAATATACGGGATGGTGCGCCTTAACTCGCCGAGATGTTCAAGGTTGTATAAGAAAAAAAGAAAACGGACGCTAAAATGGTAAGTGGTGTCCATAAACGCATTCATTATTCCGTACAACACTCGGGAATATATGGTCGTATGCTGCGAAATTGCGACGCAGCTCCAAGCGTTGAGACGCACCTCGCTCCGGTGTAAATCCCACCCGACTACAGGCCTCTCGAAATCTGTCGGATTGCAAGCGGTGCATAACGATAATGCGATGCGATTAAACTAAGCATTCACCTCAGCCCGTAATACGGCGGGCAACCGGCTGCACTCTTTCTTTAGCCGGATCACCGTCGGCCATCTTCCCGCGCACGCCGAGCGAGACGAACAAAAAAGGCCCAAACAGCGGGACGTCGACGAAGGATGCCATACAACAATCTAAACATAATGACCTGTAATGGACGTTGATAGGACGCCTTAAAAAAATAACCGAAACCGATAAAAAAAGGACGCGCGCAATGTGAATGTTGGCGTAAAACGGCAACCGCCATTAGTGTATAAACATAATTTTAATAAGAGCGTCCAATAATCTCCGGATTGGAATTCCGTTTATCGTAATGCTCGGTTTGAAACCCTGTAAGCTATATTCGTTTCGAAAACGTTTTCGTAATAGCGACTCACCAATTTCGCGAATCGAAAGGTTTCGATGTCCGATTGATACGTGTTATTTCGAATGAGTGTTTATGCAGATTAACTAAGTTCGTTTGTTTCGAGAAATCGATTTAATCGTCCGGCACCGTTTCGATTTATATTTTCGAAAAAGAAGAAGGCTATAAAAAGATTTCGACGTAATCAGAGACTAACGTTTAAGAATCGAATAATCGTTTGACTTTTTAGACTATACACGCTATGTAATCAGGGTTTTTAATATCCAAGGCACAAAAACGAAAATTCAGAGCAGTTTGCAAAGCAAATTACGGTCCCCGTTTTCCCTTAATGCCTGATTATCGATAAATACGCGTATTTAGGGAATTTGTTTCTCGCTCTCCTTCTGGATAAGTTAATTTAGATAGTAAAAAAGAACACTAGTTCTTATATACTATAGTATACTTACGAAATTGTTAAGTCTTAATTAGGCTTTAATATTATGTATTGATATTCAAATTATTTCGAAACCAAAGACATTTATCAAGGAAGAGCTAATTAAATTTCAAACAATTTTTGTGTGTAAATTGTTTTCCACTCTCTTTTTTTGCTGACCCTAAAATAATGTAGCCTTTATAGATAAATTCACTAAAACTGAATACATTAACGTAATAATTGAACTTTATCATGACTATTGTAATGAACTGTTAATGAAAATGGTATTTTTTTACTGGAAAAATTCAATATATTTTTATGCAAAAGAAAAACATGTTTTCTTTTATACTGAAAAAAAAAAGGATCGTTTTATGTGCTTTCAATAGTCAGTTCGCTCAGTGGTTGAAATTTATACAGAAACGTTATTGAAAATTTGAGGGGGAAAAATTTCAGTTATAAAAGACTTATATATTATTTTTAAAAACGTTCTGTTTCCAAAAATTCTATTGATATCACTAAAGCTCTACTAATAGCTATCAGACAAAAAAATCAGTTAAAAGAGACAAAAAAAACCAAAAAGACGAAGTGAAATTTTTGTTTTTTATTATTTATACCTAGATAACATATGTTGAATAATGACCATTTTAGCACGGTATTTGATGAAGTCAATACAATATTCCGAGGATATCTATTTATCATTTATAATAGCTGCTTAATACATACTAATGTAAAAACTTCGAGGGCTTGTTTCTAGGTTTCTCAATGGACCAGAATGATTTTTCGCATATACATACATAGTATTTGAAACATTTCAATTTTAAAGGGTTCATTTAGTCAATAAATTGAATTGTTTTTTAGTGAATTATTTATAAAATTGCCTTTAATTTGAATAAATTCTGCAAATAATTGCTCCTATGGAATGCATCAGTTTATGCCAAGGATAGAGAACTAAAAAATGGCGTTCTCAAATACCCCTACTTGAGAACTCAATGTTGACAAGGCATTTGCATATACATATTTATAGGGAATGGCAACTTTTAAATGAGGCCAGTTGAAAACCTGACTGATATATTTATGCTCTCAAGAAGTGGCACTGTCCTAGTGGCCTATTGGATGAGTCAACTGACAATTTATAGTAAGGGGTTCGAATGCTACGTGATACCTCTATGAGTTTCTTTGTTTTAAGCTTCTAGATAATATGAGAAGGTGTGTCGGCTTAAAATCCATATTCATAAAACTATTAGGTTATCACTACCTTTTTTACGTGGGGAAGTATGTATATCAGTTGTCTGATTATAATCAGACAACTGATATATGATATATATGATGGTAATTACTATAGTACAGGCTCTGCTTAGTTTGGGATCAGATGGCAATGTGTGAGATGTCCCATGATATTATTATATTATAATATATAATTTGTAATCAATCCATTGTTCAATTAACAAAAACTAATTGATTTTATATAAATCAGTGATAGACACACAGTGAATACAAGAAATAAAAGTAAGAGTGTAAAACCTAGATTTCCGGTGTATACGCATATTTTGTAAAATTCCACAAAATATCTTAGATTTTGTTGCTCACAGCCTATTTCACTGTTCAGGATTTTCTGGTAGACGAAAATGCGTAGAACTTAAGTGTCTGACTCGTACGTGGGTACGATGTAATAATAACTATTATTACATCGTACTAAGGCTCAACATATTGTAGCGGTATTTTAAAAGAGCAACTATTGAGTTTCTCGCCAGCACTCCTCAACAGATCTGCATTCCTAGCCGGTAGTAGCTTCCTTACGAACAAAACGTAAAAATGATGCAAAAGGGCTTGTAAAGGACTATTTGAACAAATACGATTTGATTTTATTTGATCTGATCATGGGATCTCCGTTCGGAAAACAGTTACACTCCAGTTATATGGATATTCAAGAAAAGGGTCACGCTAAAACACTAGGTAACGTCATCAAAAATACGGTCGGGTGTGGAACGTGCCTCGGAGTAATCTCGTCTGTAAGCGGCCATTGAGGTTAAATCTAGCAGCACTAATCGGTTATCAATGGTGAAGGAAAACCGATAAGAGTTGAGTAATTAACGTGGCACATTTACGAATTGAAAAGCGGCTTTGGGAAGCCGTAGCGGGCTCTATTTTGGCGTGGCCCGGTAATACTTGCTCGAATTTTGGCATTAGATCACACGATTCCGTACCATACGTCACTGTTAAGCTGTCGATGAAATTATCGGCACTTATTAAATTATCCCTCTGTCTATAACGATGAATAATACTCACCAGCCTGTCTGTGATAATTAACCGACTTTGAAATAAGGGAAGTTCTTAATTCGTACTACGTTTTTTTTTTGTATAATTATGTCCTCCCGACCGATTCCGGCCACGGCGACCGATCTACAAGAGATCGGCCAGGTGCGCAGGATATATTATAGTGCACAAGCGTTTGCGCAGACATAGGTGCATTCACTCTTCCTTTTACTCTCATAGAGATAAGGCGCAGAGGCGGTGACATTAAACCGACATCTTAATGACGACTCCTCCAAGCCACCGCCAGATAGCGTCGACAAAAAGCCAGGACCGACTTTTTACATGCCCATCCGACGCATGGATCGTCTTACTTTTCAGGCAATCGGGTGATCAGCCCGTAATGC
>DWHO01005364.1:0-10367 GCA_018247575.1 Eurytides lysithous rurik | reverse complement strand
TGTGAGGTCGTGGTACTAATCCGGTTCGAGCCGGCCCATTCAGCAGCGGGAACAGCTGCGTGGCTCTACCACGGTAAGAATAGAAACATATCTTTACCTATGTTCATTGCCATTTGTAAATATCCATATCCACAATTTTAGAATTAAAAAGAAACGTTCTAAATAGTAAAACTATAAAACGCGTTACGTCATAGTGAAGTTGTCACAGTTTTAAACACGACCAACTAACCCCCGACCGGACGGTCCGCCCTGACCGCAACCCCGCAATGCAATTTAACGTGATTGCGAATTATACATTAATTATTTACCCCCCTGCCATATCTGCTGCAAGATTAAACGGCGACTTGCGAGAAGATTAAATCCAGGGTTTTATTCCCATATTGCCGTACATTTCCGCCCCACGGTCGAGGCAGAGAGTGGGAGTGTTCATTGCGGGCAGCCATGTAAGGGATGCCAGCATTGGACTCCTTCGGTACATGCAAGGCAATAAACAAAAAAGTATCAAAAATAAAAACGAAACAAATAACAAACAAAATATAGGGTTAAGTCTTTTATCAATGGAGTGTTATTGAATTTGATTTTTTTTCCATTTACTTGTAGAGTTACGTTACGATATGTTTAAAATTATGTCAGATGATTGACTTCAATATGACACCGGTATGGGATTTACACGAAATGTGTACTTTGGTATGTGTTGTCGCGGGTTTGATTCCCAACTGGAGTACGGATTTGTATTCCCTAGAGATAACTGCTTCGTTTCACCATCTGTCTTCTAAAGATAATGCTATTATACAGTAGGAGCAACTTTTGTAAATAAAATGAGTTGGTTGAGAATAAAAGAAGCTAACTTAAAAAATATATTATAAATACAACGAACATAAGAAAATTGAAGGATAATAATTTAAACCGTTCTGAAAGCCAAGAGAAGGTAACCTATCATTATAAATATAAAACCATAAACAGCAAAGTTGCAAATGTCATTTAATTTTTTTTTAATATAAAAAAAAACTGTTAATTAAGGGAAGTGCAATCAGGTGAAAGACAAAACGACTTGCTTTGTAATAATTTCATAGAAAGTATAAAATATCATAACTCTGGTTCTCTGGTTTTTAATTGCTTATTATATCGTTGGATCGGTAATAAATCTGGTAATCCATAAAAAATTGTTGATAATGTTATGAATAAAACTAATTTTGAAGTGACTGAAATCAAAGATTGAATCAAAGATTTTTTGTAAATCAATGTCAAGTATTGATTTTGAATGATATTGGAATATTTTTTTATATTTCAAATGCAACAGACTTTTCCTCAGTCAATATTATTCATTAAAATTGTTCGGAGTATTTCTAAATTATCTCTTTTGTCTTTTCTATTATACTGACGAAACTTATAACAAATTAGTCCTAAAAATTCTTAACATGTACATAAATGTGTATTTAGTTAGATTAACCTGATTAAATTCGACAAATATTTCTTACCCAGAAAACTTTTGATTCTTTAAATGTTCAAATTAATAGCATCAAAAGGTTTATTGATAAGAGTGCGTTTAATTTTTGCAGCAACAAAACTTTAACTTGGCAACCCTGTTGACTGCAGACCAAGATTTATACGGAGGTCGCAGTTATTTATACCAGCCGGCCTTATTTTTATTCCCCGTGTGATATTTTTAATGAGGTAACTGAATGGTCTAACTTCACCTTTTATTAAAGTTTCCGATGCGTACAGGAGTGCAAATATGTAAACATTACTTTTTTGCTTGTCCGGCGAGTTTGAAAGGTTGAATATCAAATAATTGTCAGTATCGGTAGGGAATAATTGTTTGTGGTATCCTATACTCTATCCTTATCTGTACTGGCTCAGTTGATACCAATGGAAAAAAAACTAAGATATTTTGGAACTTTCGTGTCAAAGTATTTTGTAACTTTCGTGTCAATGTCTCGACGGGTGATATGAATGGTGGTAGACTGCTGAATGAGCTGGCTCGAACTGCATAAGTATCATGACCTTTAAGAAAATAAGTGTGAGGTGGAAGTCGTTTGTTCTTCCGCGTTTCGTCCGGTGAATGAGTAGAGTAGGCTGACAAAAGAGCAAGCGACTCACCTGATGGTAAGCAACCACCGCCAGCCATGGACATTTGCAAAGGAACTTGCGAACGCGTAACCAGCCTTTAAGGGGGAAAATTTTGAAAGAAGTAGGGAGATGTTGGTATGATGATAGAGGGGAAGGGGTAGTTAGGAACAGCGGCGCGGGAGGAAGGGAGAGGATGGAGGGGGATGGGCCATCGGCCACCTCACTCACTGGACGAAACGCGGAAGCAACACTTCCACTTTATGCTGTGGTACTTATTCGGTTCGAGTTCGGTTCAAACGATAATGTGTCAGCGCAATGACTTTTGCCGATAAGAAAATCGAGAACACTAAATCTCAACTCTGCAAGCGTTAAATATTCTTCAATTTTGACGATGAGCGTTTGGCGCAGATGCTAAGCTATTGGCATCGGCGTCGCAGTCGTGGGTTTGATTCCCACCCGTAGCAAATGCTTGTAAGAACTGAAAATGTTTGTTTCGGATCTGAGCGTTTGTCCATATAAAATTTATGTATGTAAAACGCCCTAATAGCACAAGATATTTATACCCTATCTTACAATAGGGGCAGCTTTTTTAAGAAACAAAAAAAGAAATAAATCGCATATCTGAAATATTAACTACCTAAAGAATTTAAAACAAGAAATACCGAGTAATCCCGGTCCTAAAACAATTCTTAAAAACAAACAAGGGACAAATTTTGTCATAACGTATGCATAACAAATTATTTAAGACCCACCGGATACCGCTTTCTGTGCAGGTAGCATTGAAAACAAATTTATGATATTGTAGTGAATATACAAGTACACAGCTCAGTAGTGAATTATTAATAAGATGGATATGAAAAGATCTATTATAATCTTACTTTGAGATTCTCAGTTATAAATTCACAACAAGAACGGACAGAAAAAATATTAATAATTTAATAGGTGGCGCCGTCTTTATTATCATCACGATGAAACCATGTTTTTACGTATATATACGCTGCCCAAAATAATGGAGATAATCGATTTCAGACCGTTTGAAATTGGATAAGAGAATTAGGAGGCTCTGTGGAAATTACTCGTTCAAAACAGGTTTAATAAGCCCCGGGCCAGATTGGCCGGACCCCTTATTTGTTTTAAAACATAATTGAGGCGGCGATGATCCGGTAATTGGGCCTCACGCGGACTCGGGCTATGCAAATGTCGTAATTAGTAACTGAACGACACTGCTTTGATGGTTGTGGAGGTTTAACAATGGCTTAGCGTATTCACTCGACCGTCTTCGTTATGAGATTTCTGCCCGCGACATCCGGTATGCAGCCCGATGACTTCTGTTATTATCTTGTCATTATTGGGTTTGATGGCGTTGTACATTTTGTGGTTTTTGTTGTGAAGTTTCGCTTTGTATGTGCGAGGGATGATCCTAAAGTAGTGATAATTAATATTAAATATAAGGCAGCATCATCCCTGCCTGCTGAGGCTAGTGGTCCCACCATGGGTCATGTCGTATCATAGGTTTCGTTTAATGTCTGGATTTTAGTTGTTCCATTGAGCTCAACTCTTTGAAACTGGATTGGTTGGTAGGTTGGTTTTAGATTTATTTTTTGGAAGTTTTCTGTGATAAAATCTGTGCCTATGTAACTTTCTTTACATAGAAGAAGGATAAACCAACAATGAATTTTTTACAAATGTCATGACGAGCAAGTCGAACGCCTGCCCAAAAAAATTATTTACGGCGGTGCACTATTCACCTAGAGATTTAGGTCGTTATATCTGATAGTTACACTGGGTAATATACGACTCATTATAACAATTTGTAATCAATAAACACAGTACAGTGCACAGATAATTGATTAACGGTAAAATAAGTGGCAATGCAGTACGTTCTTAAGCGGAATGTTCCACATTATCCATTACTTTTATGTTTAGAATAAGTTTAAAGTATTCTTATGTTTATTATAATCTTCTTAACAGTCCGCGTATTGATTTGTGGCTTTCTACGTTAATTTATATTCATCTTCTATTACATTCATCATCTGCAGAGGTTGTGGTGAAGTATACACAAATAAGAATTTCTGGCAAATACGTAAAAAAATTTGTGGTAGTGTTACCAGCAGAGATATCGGAGATTAGTATAATTTGAGTTCGATCACTTTGGCAATAGACCAAATAGCTTTATGGATAAATGATTAGGTAGAAAGATTTGTTAAAATGCGTTGAATGTTGTTGGAACGAGCTTTCTGCAATGTCTTCTCATAGAAGTTTCTTTTTAGGCTAATTTAAAATCCTCTCGACGTTCAAGTAGTGAACACAACGCCTTTTTCGCCAGTTTAACGATACTATAATAAATAAGTAGACAAGTAGTAGTAAGTAGATAGACTTACATATAATAAATAAGGACAGTGCTTTAATTAATGTGATGAATGAATGAATTAATTAATGAAATGATATATAATTAGTGAATGAAATAAGAGTCAACAAAAATTGTGAACATCGGGTGGGTTAGTAAACTTCTTCAGCGGGAGTGCTGCAAAATAATAGAGCGATAACTCTTGCAGTAGTGGAGATCAAGTCACGTTTGAGAGTCAATGCAAGTTGTACGTTCAGCGGTCGCTTCTTCACATATCTCACTCGAGTTTAATCGCCCTAAATATTTGATGAGACCAACAAGATCAAATGAAATAGCAATGAACGGGATACATCAAGTGGGGAGTTAGAGTATCTACTAACTTTAACAAGGACGCTTGTAACGGAATACATTATTACACGATCGATAGATAGGATTAGCGAGTATGTACACAGACGATCTATCAGATAGTTCAACTTGATGGATCGTCGTTAAGGCCGCCGAAATAATTTATAGTATTCATATACATGATGACGTAATGGTTAACAGTTCTGACCGTGAGGTGTGAAATACTATCATACATGGTAATGCCCCAGTTTATAAATAGTTTCATGAGCCTTTACGTTTACGTTTGTTTCAATGGAATAAATAGTAACTCTGAATTTTTACGAGAACAATTTGCTGTACTTAGGTATACTATGCGTATTCATTAAAATATGTCAGTAGTGTTTATATCTGTTTATGTCCTTATCCACGGATTCGTTTAGATTTTTTAATATTTCCAGAATAATAAAAGCGAAAACTAACGGATCAACAAATACACCTTTATTGATGATATTAGTACGGATACTGTAACAAAATTGTTTTAAAATTCAATGTTAACATGCATCCAAAACATATAAACTTCTTCAATGAGTATAATATATACCACTATATTATTATGTTAATACTGTGCACCATAATATAATATAATGCTTCATGAAACGAATTCTCATTGAACGCTACTGTATAGAAAATGAAAAAATATATAAAAAAAGTGTTTCCTATTAAACATTAATGTAAGTGCCCCTTAACTCCGCGATATTGGCCTTAATACAGCTCCGTTTAAAAAGTTTCTAGCGGGGAGCAGTTCTGTTATCAATATTCATAAAGCACAAGACGGTTCCTAGGGGAAGCCGGGCAATAAACAAAGCGTGCTCAAGTGAAGCGGAGTAACCGCTTCCGAAGAGCTCTTACTTACTGCGCGCTCGTAAATTTCAGTTTGCAACTTGCACCAATATAACATTCGATCAATAAGTGTTTTGTATGGGTTCTATATTTGCAAGTTAATACGCCGCATCAAAACTTTCCAGCTTGCCTGCCAACCCAATATTACGTACGTCACGGGTAGCTTATACCGCTTATACTTCTAAACAGTATATGTACAGATACACTTGAAAAGACTTCGACCTTCCATCATCGGTATAAAGTTCAATTTTGAACCATTTAAGTCAAGGATATGCGGTGACATGTTCCAGTAGCTCGTATTGCAATAGTGGCAGCGTGACCAAGTCACGTGTCTTATGTTACACGGGGTAAATCCGATCGGGCTGAATTTCCGGAAATCTTATAAATTGTGTTATAATAAATTAATTACTGGCTTGCCGTGTTGCTGTGTGGAGTTGAGTTGATATGGTTGGCGTAACATATGGTAAAACTGTAAGTGAACGTTGAAAATAACAAATGAAATGTTTGCATTATACCCAGAAAAAATAAACACAAGAAAATTTCTAAATCTTAGGTATTTCAATAATTGAATTATGTTCATTCGTGTAGTTTGATTTTGGTTACGTTTGTAGCGATATAGCTGGATAGATAAATTTCATATTTTTGAGACAGAAATATCTTGTGCCATAAGGGCGTTTTACATACCTATATATAAACATCACGCGGACCAAAGCCCAGATCCGGCACAATTTTCGTTTTGTTTTGAAATTGTTCGCAAAAAATTTCGCCTCGATTGGGAATAGTAAGTACCCACGCCTCGCGAGTCAACAGTTAATCAACTGCTACAAATTCATGAAAAACTTTGAATTTTTTTAATAATCCTATCCTATCTAAAATAAAAGGAATAAATCAATAAATTTACTTGATTTTTTTTTGTACACAGCTGTTTACAAAATAAATGTTTTTTTGAGACAGGGAAGTCGTGTTTATGAGAAGAAAGTGCCAAAAAACTACATTTCAACCAAACATATTTAGACCAAAGATTAAACTACATTCAGCAAGTACATATTTAACTGTATCTGCCACTGCATTTTCTACCTACGAAAAGGTATAACTCTCACCATATTTTTTTTAATTCGATACAAGCGTGACTTAATATTAAGAAACTGGCCGTTTATAAATCACCGAATTAATATGGCGACGAAAAAACCATATTTCCTATCGATCATTAAGTGATAGATATCAGTCACGAAGCGGCATGGCTCTAATTCGACCATTCGATAACGCGGGTGGCCGACAATTTCGTTCATTATGCCCGTAGGTGGGCCCGTGGACTTGTGTAAAACGACCCATAATTTTCTTGTTAAACCACCAGTGAGATTACTCTAGATTACGTATTAATCTGAAGTTATAAATATGTTTGTTGGAGTCTTGTATTGGATAAATTAATAGAAAAAAATATAGGTGTGAAAAATTGTGTTCTTGGCTACGAAGTATAGTGTCGAATCTCTAGGTGTATGTATGACATTAATGAATGTGAGTAGGCGGGCAAACGAACAAGCGGCTCACCTGATGGAAAGCAATATCCACTGCCCATGGACGTTTGCAACGTCGCACGTTTTGCAAATAATTTGCCGGCTTTTAAGGTTTAAATTTTTGAAAGGGAATGGCAGGACAAGGAAAGGGGAGAAAGGGAAAGGAAGGAGGAGGGTGGGGGTTGACCATCGGCCACCTCACTCACCGGAAAAAACGCGGAAGCACAAACACTTCCACTTCACGAAGATTTTCTGTGAGGCCGAGGTACTCTTCCGGCCTATTCGGCAGATGGAGCTCCTGCGAGGCTCTACCACTATAATCATCAGTTCATAATTATATCTCTTTTGCCATTTTTTTTTAATTGCCAAGATGTTTAGCTTACACTGAATCTCTTTTACATATTCTATTAGAGTATGGTATATCTTTACAGTGATTTTATTGGTAAGTCCGCCTATGGCTTATCAGTAACTCTATTACATAGCACTGCTTATCAGTTACTGTATTGAATAGCTAAGCAGTTTAAAATCGTGTAGTTTGAAAATAAATGTAATATTGACAAATAACTTTAAGTAATTGAAGAATTTAAAACGTAAAAAACAAAAAAAATACACAACAGTAACTGCATCTGAGTAATTAATGAAGAGAAAGGACTAGTGAAAGTTCACTAAAAAGTATTGCACATTCAAATATCGAATGAAATGTTCTTCGTTTCAAAAGTTAACATAAATAAATTGCCAATAACGTTATTAATTTATCGCCAGCTCTAAATAACCGCGGATTGTTTTCAGCCAGTGTTATTTATTCGAAAATAGGTTACGTCGCCGTAGGTCAAAAGTATCAAATGGTTTAATTAACAATTTTTGATGTATAACTTATTTCGTTATTTCCCACTGATTAAATAAATGGCTATCACGAAAATGTCGTTATGTTATTTTTATTTTCTTACCTCTCTTTACGATTTCGTATTTATATATTACGGTTTAACGAATATTGACTTTTCTAAATAGCATTGCGCACATTTAGTTTTTGATGAGATATACTAAAATTTAACAATTCATTACCAATATATAACGTACAACATGTGTGGTGTCTTAAAATATAATTCATTAAATTTATACTTTTTTGTAAGCATTATCATAAGCCGTTAGTTCATTGCTTGTTAGTGGATTACTATCTTTGGTCTCCGGTTACCTTACTCTGGAATTTACGAATCCAGAGTAAGATAGCCAGGTAACGGGACTTTTAATATATTTTTAAAATAATGCTCTTCTAACAGTTTTTTATACGAATATTTTATATTGTTCAGAGCATATTTCATGTTTTAACATGTAAAGTGCGATCGAATTAAATCTCATCTCCCTCGTCTTTTTACATTACTTCATCATTGTCAATGTGTTGTATGTAATTAAAATTTTTGAGAAATATATACATAGAGCTATTGATGGGTAACCTTAGTCGAGAAGTAGCACGCTCTTAACCTACATATTTATACTCGAGCATTACAGCTGATTTTTAAGAGCGACGACACCGATAAAATCCACAGGTGTTGGAATCTACGGCAGTAATCAATTACCATTCAGTCAACCGCCCGCACCTTTCACATCTGATGACAAAAAGACAGAACAATAAACGTATTTTTCACGTTCGTTGTTTTCAAAAAAGAACGAAACAGTCTTCGATAATGATGGTGATCAATTGTACTGAACGAATAACTCGCCTAACAAACGCAGTCTCGAACGATTTCATCACACACCCGTAGATCATTGCATCAGTGGCGGTAATACCATACAAGCCCAAAAGCTCGGCTTGCCCTTCTAAGGAGTAAAGTTTATAATTATTAACTAGCACATAATTCCTGCAACGCTCAAATTTAAAAATAAATTATTCGGGAACATGTGCTAGCTAAGATTTATAAACTTTATTCCTTAGTAGGGCAAGCCGGGCTTTTGGGCTTGTATGGTAGTACCGCTTCTGCATGGCATTATTGTCAGCAATCCCTCAAGGAGCGGTCACACGATTATTGCAGCTCTATTTATGTTCAGCCGCCGGCGACGTCTGAACGCTTGTGGAATTGCAAAAAAAATTGACAACGTAATTGCGAAAAAATAAATAAAAAATAGTCAACGGGGCTGCGGACGCTAAATCTGGCACGATGACGGGTTCAAGAGACCAATAAAACTCGGTGCTGCTATGGAGCTGATATACTCAAAGAACTTGGAAATGTTATTTAAAAAAAAAACAATTAACGAGTCAGTTGCGTAACCGCCAGGTTTTAGGTGTACAGAGGTTTATCGAAGACCTTCAGCAATCTCCTCCGATTTGTGTTGAAACGATAGAATATACTATATAATAAATATATAATATATAATAGATATAAAGTAAGTTGGTAATGGAATAGTCATGATAGGCGTTGGTTTTCGACATGTTGATTGATTTTCTAAGGGCAATATTATTTTTTAACACAATTTTATGTGTTTTTTTTTATCAACAGCAACCATTATTATTATTGCACTAAACATTAGAACCTTAATCTATTAAACCTGTCCCGCGAGGCTTGCTACCAAGGCCGCTAATTGCGTTTTCCCGTTGAATGGTTAATTATATTATCTTAATCTTAAGATTTATGCTGATGAAAATGAGATGAGATGAACAACACGTCCAAAAAACATAAAATAAAGAATAAATAAAGTAAACAAGTCTAGTTCAAAAATAAAATGAAATAGACATTGCCTTGAATTTTTGTGACTTATTTGACTTACTTCAGTTTATTGTTATTAATTTACAAAAATTATACAGATATCCTTTGTATAATCTCGTCTGTATTTAATTTTAATCAGTTGTTAATAACACAGTGATAACCATGTTTTAGGTTCTTTACATGTAAACAACGTCAATTGAACACCTGTGCCTCATGGTTGGCGATACCGCTACCACATTTCATATTAAAAAAAAAAATTATCTCACTTCTGCTCCCTCCTTCTTCCAACAATTCCCACCTTAGAGACTGGCAATGCGTTTGCAAGTTCTGTAATGTCGCAAATGTCCATGGGGAGTGGTGATCGCTTACCATCAAGTGACACCTACTCCATAAAAAAGGTGTACTCACAGTTTAGTATTTTTCAGCATCTTTATTGATGATGTCCTCCAGACCAAATTCGGCCACGGCGGCCGATCTACATGAGATCAGCCAAGTGCGCAAGATATATTATAG
>DWHO01005363.1:0-10367 GCA_018247575.1 Eurytides lysithous rurik | reverse complement strand
GTGCTCAACGGTGAAGGAAAACATCGTGAGGAAACCCGCATATTTAAGAAACAATAAAAAAAAATCTTAAATATGTGGAGTCCGCCAAACCGCAGTGGGGCCGCGTGGCGGTCTGTGCCCTTATTCCCTCTGTATAGAGAAAGCCTGTGCCCAGCAGTGGGACATATATAGGCTGTTACTAATACTATACGTCAGGGTGATAAATTTTATTATTGGCTTTTTTATTCTTTATCAAAAACCCTAACCCCATTTTAAACTAGTAATATCTTCCGTCAAAAGAGCCTTTTGTATGCGTAAATTCCACGTTTACCGACAACCGGATTTCCGGCTTGAAATGGATTTGCCCTGCGAATCGTTACACCCGCGACGCTGAAGAAAACCGCCAGAGCTATCGACACCTGCTCAAAAGGAGTCTTCGGAAAGCATTGACTTCATCAAATAATCATTCATGAACTAGATCACTATTAAGTCATTAATCTTTAATATAAAACAACGAGATAGGAATTACGGCCATACACCCCAATAACGATGTAGAGTATATGTACTTTCAATTCAAAATTAAGGGACAACATGCTAGATGAAAACAGAACAGACCTACTCAATATTTCGGATTGACACAATTTCTGATCAACACGATTTTATGTATGTTTGTTGAAGGGAAGCTACACCGCTAAATAATGTTAACGTTTTAATTACGAAATTCCAAAGCATTGATTGAGAAATTAATTGATTATCGTTTGACAACCTTTAGTAGAAATAGCGTTAACGGGAACGTTTCAACTAAAAACTGATTTTTATTTTGACTACGGTCTAAAAATATTTCTCTAGAAGCCGAAACAGAGTAGTGCTCACACATGACTACTTGATGGTAATACTACTGGTAAAGCTGTATTTCCAGTGCGAAAAAATCTAAATATATTTAATCAAATGTTTATTAAAACCACATTCGAATCGTCACTTATTCCTCAACACATTCCCAAAATTTCCTAAAGAAAGCCTAGAAAGACTTGCGCCACTCCGCTCCGTTAAATCACATCGAGTTAGTGGAATGCTTGGCAGTTAAACGCAAAGCGAGCGAAGAAAATTTCGTCCTTCACGTTACGTATATCTTCAAACCGCCCACCACTAAATAAGCTTAGTCGTAGTATTGACATCAACTACTGCAGTAAAAAACAAACAAGAAAAACTGTCGGCGTGCTAACGCTGGTCAGTCTAGTTTAACTAACACGTTCCCGCATGTACTCTTGGCCCATTGGCCGACTTCCGACTTCTTCGGATCGGATCATTAAATATCCGCAGCGCCAATTCAATAATTGCATTAGGCAATTTGATATGCGTGTGGTAGTTATTACAAAATCTTAATTAAAAAAAAAAACAATATTATTTATCATAGCGCATTAGAAAATTAAAGAAAAAAAAATAATGATATGGTGCACATATGTGATCAAGTGTGCGGCTATTTCTAACTCGACGCTTGAGTCTTAGGAACACAACAAAATAAACATCTCAATCAGTTGACAATTCGTGGAGATATCGCGTATCATACACCAAAAATTGACACGAAAAATAACTACCTCTTCTTTTTTAAATGTGTTAAAAATTATTTGGAACAATGTATATAAGATTTTATTAACACAAACTGTTATTTTGTTATATACCATCATTTTCTGTTTCAATAGAAGGTCTTCATATCATGTAATAAGTGTTAATTGAATAGTCTTCTAAATTATACTTAAATATAATAATAGGAAAGTACTTAAGTATAAAAGAAGGAACAGTAATTTGATACTTACAATTCTACCGTTTACTTTGAACTAAAGTAGGTAAGTAGATATTGTTGAGATATTCAAACAGCTGAACAATAAACACTATGTTTAGCTGTTGGCATGTAATTATTTTTTATTTATTATTTATTAAAATACTAGCTTTAAATTTTACTAATAAACTACTATTGTAAAACAAGCTATATTGCGAAGCTTTTTTACACCACTGAATGGTCCAGATATGTATATTATAATAGCTATAAATAAAAATATTCAATATTTCCTAAAAATATTTAAGAAAATATCTTTATTTATGTTTTAACATTTTATCAATATTGTGTTGAAATCCAACTAAAGGAAATTCATTCCAATGGGCCTGGTGTCATGGTGAAGCTATAAAGACTAATAAAATTGTTTGTACAAACTAAAAATATAATGTTCGTAATAAAAAAAAGTATAATAAATTTGAGTAAGAAATTGTTATATGAATGAGCTTGCATTCAGGGAATTGATGAAGATCAAAAGACAATGTATAAAAGATAGTAGAAGTTGCATTTTCTTAGATAAACATTATCAGTAAGTTGCTCAAAGGTCAACTGAAGTAAAAAAATTGCTTTAAATTAAGATTAAAAACTTCCTAAAAAAGGATATAATATGTTATTCTTTTATATATTCAGCATAAGTCTCTATAAATGGTTTTATTTGTGGGGACTTATGTTAATATGACTCGTTTTAATTCCATTTTTTTTATTTTTCAAGATAACAACTTGCCTGAGTTACTGTTTATCCTTTATAATGCATAAATTTGCTGAAAAAATACTCATCAATTATTCCAATGTTTCAAAAAAGTAATACAACTGCAGGATAAATTTCCTCAACCTCCGTTAAAGCAGTAAAGATATAATTAAGAGAACTTGTTACTATATATCCTATTTTTATAACATAGTTTAAAACTTATACTCTAATACAACTGGAAGAACTATTTGAGGGGTCCAAGATTGTTCGAAGCATAACTATATAATTATATATAAGGCTTAATAGGCTCTATTTTTTCTCATTTACCTCAGTAACTTTGGTTTCTGCAGTAACATTCACTTCAGTAATATTCATCCCACTAACTTTAAATTTTATATCTTCTCTACTCTGTGATTGTCTTAATCCCTTTTCTAATAATATGTAATAAATACTACCACTTTTAAATTAGGTATTACATTCAAGTTAATGCAAGGTTGCTATTAACAGTAGTCAAAA
Source organism: Eurytides lysithous rurik (assembly GCA_018247575.1). Taxonomy (NCBI): domain Eukaryota; kingdom Metazoa; phylum Arthropoda; class Insecta; order Lepidoptera; family Papilionidae; genus Eurytides; species Eurytides lysithous. Next base: position 7,353 of record DWHO01005363.1, on the reverse strand, counting down.
CAAGAATGTAATATACTAAGTTTGTAAGAGTTTTCACAAAAAAACACAACTTAACCTGTACAGGAATTTTAAAATGTTCATATCTTAAAACGGTACTGTTAAATTAGGAAAAATACAATATGCACCACCAAATTAACTGAATCTATAATAATAATCGTAAGATTTATATAGAAAATTTAAAAAAAACTAAGTGATCTTTATAATATCAGTAGCGAATATTTAATTTAATATATCGCCTAAATAAGTGCGTAGTAACAATTTTGGATTGCAATGCTTGCCTTGTTTTTGACAGTAAAAAAATAATAACAAGTCATCGGTTACCTAAATGAAAACTTGTAAATTTTGTTAATTGCAAAATAAAATAATGAAGCGCTAAAATGTCATTCAAGAAAAATAAAACAAAAACCGAATTCAACCTAAATATGCCATGTGGGAACCACATTTTCTGTCATAAGACGCAACTTAGTCCTAAAACTAAATACCATGTAAAAGTAGTGCGCGCAAAATCTTTAACGCTGCGAAGTTTCTAACAGCTGACTATGTTACTAATATTACATAAAAAGAACAATAGTGAATTAAAAAGTATGCACTTACCTATATTTGGGTTAATAGTACAAACTTAATAACTTGCAGGAATACTATAACAAAAACTAATTTATGTAGTGTATTGAAGCGACAAGTATCAAGAAATAATTGAGTGTCTGTACATTACATTATTTGAATTTGAATTGAAGTTGACTGCGCGTGAGTTTGAGAACGCCCATTGTGCGAATGAAATAGCAACAGACTAGTGCGCCCAGCTTGTTTTGATGCTTGGTAATTTAATGTACCCATTTAAATAGAATATATCAACAAGTTACTTGGTAAGATATATATAAAATTTAAGCCATGGTAGCTCAGTGTCTGAGTACCTCCATTATATTCAAAATAGATGTCGTGTGTATAATACAATACTATAATAAAAATATAATGTAGTGAAATATGCAATTGAAAGTAAATAAAGATTTTGTACTATTTTTGAATATATTTGTAACATAATTTATAGTTCACAGCCAAAACTGAGTAAAATAAAGCTTATACGTTTCTTATTCTTTCTTAATAAAGCGTTTAAAATATATTAAAAGGCAATAAATTCCATAAATTAGTTTTACGTATAAACCATTCTTAGTCATTATGTACAGTTTTTTAAATATTTTTAGGCATACAACCAGCACATTAATTTCTATACCTTATTTTATTAAAATTAAAGGTTTATATTAAAAATTAATCACATAAATGTTTTCCTTTATATTATATTTTGATACAACTATTTACAATTTTTCGTTAAAAAGTACCATTTTGTTAATTTTGAAGCATCGTGTTGGTACTTGAAAACTCAAACAACAATTTTTATTAAACTCTTTAACAACGTATCAACTTTTGTTGGTAAAGATATCAAGACCTCTCATTCCTCCCAAAATTGTTATCGATAACCTGTCATATACGAGCTAGTGCGTAAGTCGAGCACGTGGTTGTATTCGACGACGAATATTGGTCGTCAAAAGTTTATAAAAGGGTCTCGCTGTTCTATAGATTTGTTACAAAATCTACTTTGTCCTGTTAACTCGTTTAATTGTTAGTATTACTTAATTACCCAAAAATGACCAATCCTAAGGAAGGTAAGTTTTTTTTAAATTTCTTTAGCATAAATGTTATTCGACTGAGTTCAGATGTTTATTACGCTACTTAATTTTATGATAGGTTGTTTGTTTGCACTTTATGTGCTGTTCCGTTTTACGCTCGGTCTCACTTTAGTAGTGTGTATTTGTTACCTCTAAATTCGGCGCAAAATTTGGCCTTGGAAACAAATTATAGTTATTGCTACTTTAGCATATTAGCTTAGCTATTCATGAGACGATCCTAATGAATATAAATCTGACTATTTAAAATACTTATTAAAGCTATGCTGATTGCGATATAAAAATATAAATCATTTTAAAAGTATTGTAATATTTTCTCAATAATGAAATTTCGTAAAAATTATTATTTATTCAATATAAAATTGGATATCAACTCATAAACATTTATTTGTTCGTTTTGTTGATAAAATTTACGTGATAATTTTATTAATTACGAAATTAGTGTATTCGTTAATAACGAACAAAATGATTATGATATTAAACATATTAAATAGAAATTCGAGTTGTAATTTACTTTTTTATACATATTTTAAAACAGATAAGGTCACAATAATATGCTGGAAATCCGCTTTAATTTTTGTTCTAAGCAAACATATTGTATAATAGTTCTCCAATACTGGGATACCGACTTTTCATTTTTAATATATGTATTGAATTTTATGTCAGTTAGCCATAGTTTAAGTCTAAAGAGTATATAATATATAAGGCATGTATAAGGCTCCTAAGCCATATACCAGGTGTAACATATTATTTCTGTTATATTTGACGGCAGCAAAGAATTAAAAAAAATATTTATTTGCAAAATTCTTTTTGCAAGATTTTTTTACATAATTTAATTTAATTTTTTTTTTACCTAGAGATAGTTTTGTCTCCCAAAAAATCTTATTTTTTAATGCTAATTTGATACGTATGTAAAGGCTACAAGTATTTTTATGAAATAACGAAGTATACAAGCACATCTGCAATTGATAAAACAAACATATATTAATTTAACAACATTTCTTCTAAATATTGTTTTAATAAACTATTGCAAATTTGAAGGAGCTTTATTCTTGGTAAATTTACAACCTTTTTCATTATAAATGCTCTCCTGAAACTAGTGATTTTGTAGATATCCGTTTCTTTTTTGCTGCCGTCGTATTGTCAATTTCTACTTCACGTTTCAGTTGGAGGTTTGAAACTGGGTGCACTTATCATAGAAGGCAAAACGAAACAAGTTTTCGACCTGCCCGAGCTTCCCGGTCACTGCCTGTTGCTGAATAAAGACAGAATCACCGCCGGAGATGGCGTCAAGGCCCACAACCTGGAGGGCAAGGCAGCCATTTCCAATCAGACCAATGCCAAAGTTTTCGAAATTCTAAAGGGGGCCGGTAAGCTAATGTTTCACTTGATGGGATAACAACTTGATACATTAAACTCTCTTTTAAAAACTTAACCCTAGTGTCAAGTTCTTGGCAAAATGCTTACATATTAACTATTGGAACGGTCAAAAAGACAACTGTTCCTCAGTCAACTTATTAAAAATAAAATTATGGACTAAAAATAAAGTCTATTTGTTTATACGAAATCAATAACAGTTACGAATAGCAAACGATACGAAGAAAGGTGTGTTAATTTTTTTTTAATACAAAATAAGTCATATATTCTTTAATGACTATTAACATTGAATATATAATTCATGAAATAACTATTAACATTGAATAAAAATACGTCAGTTAACAAAAACAGGGACACAATTAAAACTTTATTTTCCAACAGCGATTTTTTTTCCCACAAGTAGCGAAATAAATCGGCAATCTTCATAACAACACTTTAGCGGAAACTGCTGTTTTCCCGCCAAACTGGTGCTTTCCTGGCGAGTCCTATTTAAATATCAATACATCAATCGTCACATTTGCTTTAGTAACCGTTATGTTGTTATGTAGAAAGTTTTATAGATTTTTTTACAATAGAAAGGCTATTAAGTCACTTTTTAAAAGATAATTAAATGTTTTTAAAGACGTGTATTTAATAAAAATGTCAACACGACTCTGCAACATTATATTTATGTTACATATACCGATATCATTAAATCGCTTCTGACCGGATGGATAAGAACGATTTACGACATTATCTATGCCGCCTGTATATTATGAAATGCGATCTGTACGCAAGTAACATAAGGTCACATTAATAAGATACGATGAGCAAATATTGTCAACAATCAAAATCATCGGCAGCATTCAAATATTCATTACAAAGTTATATTGGCCTTTAATTAATCAACCTTTAATAAAAGTTCAACGGCATCGACTACAAGACTTAAATAAAATAATAAGGATAATTAACACGATCGCGTTTGACCATGTTCTTTTAAACCTAAATCGACCGGTGGGGTATTATCTATGTACTATTACAGGGATTTATTGGTTACAGTTAGTTCTTTCATATATTACACTTTTCAATGTTAAAAGTGCTGAGTGGATGGATTTTTTTGCTAAGTCCGTCTGAAGTACCACTACATTACCGGTTATTCTACCGGCAAACAGCAATATATAACACTACTGTGTTATGGTTGCCATGGTAACTACTGTGCCGAGAGAATATCTTTAACCTCCAGCTGTCAATTAAATTAATAAAAAGCTCCCTTATTGGTCTCACAAATATCTAAATCTAAAATGGCCATTTCGGATGTGTCGAGGACATATGGTCTCCTCATTACGAAAAACCCGCGGTTGGGAAAACAATTCAAATATTAAGCGAATTTATAAAGGAAAGATGCTTAATTCTTTTGTTAGTTATGTTACACGATATCTTCCCTAATTTTTTATTGTGAGTATTTATTTATTAAATTTTCACACAAAATACAAATGCACAGAAACAAACTTGACAATCTTACGTTCGTATACTGTAATTCATGGTGCGCTCTAATGAGATAACAAAAAAGTGTAGAGTCGTCTTTGGAAAACCATGAACATGTGTCATTGACATCAGAGGCCGGCCATGACACTATTTAGAGATAAAAGTAGTACAGATACATTCTATATCACGGATTTTTGTGATAATATTTTGATTTTTCTAAATATTAAAAATTTCTTTACTATCAAAAAGACTCACTATTTTAAAAATATGTTATTGTTACAAGATACAACGTGCTTAAACCAGAACGGATAAAAGTAATAAATGGTTCTAGAAGAATAATAAAAGGAATATAAGAATAAATGTTACCTGGATTTTTTTTCATTAATTTCTTAACAATTTATCATGATTCTTTGGCCACCTGCCAACAGTCGAATAGGTTTGCATATTACCAGCTAGCCACTCCCATCCAGCGATCAGCACTATAAGGATCAGCTGACTTTGCAAACTCAACGTCCCAACGCAAACGTTTTTTTTTATTTCTTGGTTATACTTTTAACGAGACCAAAAAATGTTGTTCTTTGTTTATCTGATTCGAATGTGTGTCCTAAAATGTCATTTGTGGTGTATGTTACGTTAATTAAAAGGTTATTATAAAATTTAATGATTTTCCCACTGAGATATGACCAAATGAATGTTGTTTATTGCAGGCATAAAGACCGCTTTTGTCAAAACCCTCTCGCCGACTTCCTTCATATCGAAGAAGTGCGAGATGGTGCCCATTGAATGGGTTACCCGTCGCCTGGCAACCGGCTCGTTCCTCAAGAGGAATCCCGGCGTTTCCGAAGGTTACCGTTTCACGCCCGTCAAAGTGGAGACCTTCTTCAAAGACGACGCCAACCACGACCCGCAGTGGTCCGACGAGCAGCTGCTGTCCGCCAAAATCGAGGTCAACGGCGTCGTTATTGGTATGCGTTATGCCAGTATCAAATTAAAAAAGAAAACGACAGACACAATATATTACCTTTTTTTATTTATTTATTTATTTGCAATTTCACAATGAACATATCTTAAAAGGTTGTACTTGAAGATAAATTACATTGTAAACCCAGTATGGGCATAGCAAACATAGATCTTAATATTATTACACTTATTTCTTATATCTAACAAGACGTGTGACACTTTTATACAATATTCACTCTAGTTTTCTTATCGATTTCTAAATATAAAATACTGAATTTTTAAAATTAGTACAATATAGTTGTAAAATTATACAAAAACACAAAAAAAAGAGTAAAAGTAGTTATATGAAAACAAAATTTTCGAAACTTTTATTATTATGGAGGAATTACCCAATTTAAACATTTAGTCATTTTCTAATTTTACTTCTATGTTACTTTTTTAATTTTCGATGTGGCATTTATGATATTTTTTTAAAAACAAAAACAAAATCTTTCGCTGGAAATCTTTTTTTATGAGTGTCATAACGTCCATCAGTATTTGTAAAAAGATAAACGTCGGTTTTTTTTTTTAATTATAGTTATTATTGTTTTTTTTTTTCAAAAAGTAGAGAACACAATGCGCGCTCTCTGTTCAGTCGTTGCAAGAACGTGACCCGCGGAATTTCTGTACCTACAATAGTAGGTCTGATTCACTGTACAATTCACAGGTCAAGATGAAGTCGACTACATGAAGAAAGTAACAGCTCTTGTGTTCGAAGTGCTGGAGAAAGCCTGGGCCCTCAGGGATTGCGCGTTGATCGATATGAAAATCGAGTTCGGTGTTGACGCAGAAGGTAATGAATACATCTCTGCTTATTCTGTTCTTCCCAATTCTCTTTTTTGGCTTTCCCTCCCAAAGAGAGAAAGACTGTCTCTCTCCCTTTCTAACTACACGCTTACGTAATTGTACTTTCTTATGTTATAAATTCCAAAATGATTTAGATTGTTAGTAGAGATTCACACTGGAGAGGATGGTATTAACGCCAAATGGCGTTAATACCGCCCAAGTTCTTATGGTTTACGATAATGCATTAATAAATTAAATTGGAGTAAAGAAAACAACACAGTGATCTGCCCTTATGTATTGTAGACGAAAAAGGTGGCTTCGTCGTATGAGATATCATCTTGGCAACTGTTGGCGCATATTATGGGTTCGATTCTCACACATAATTTTGTGATCCAAAAACAGTTGTTTGGGGCAACTCCAACGTCACATGGATGTTATCGCTTCTTTTTTTCTATCGTTAGAAAATTACCCGCCAAACAGATTTCTTACCTTATCGGCAATAAGTATAACTAAAATAAGGAAAAATATATCAACGCTGGAAAGAAAAAAATTACTCCTTGTGTCGTTATTTTCGAACGTCGATATATAACTACTGATTTTGTGCTAAAACTAAGGTTGTTCTATATTTTCAATAGAGCAGGCGACGTCTTCAAAGTTCTTCAAAGTATGTGTGGAGATCATGTGTTATTAAATCATCATCGGTATCAATAAAAACTTGATATCCATGTCCCAGCTTGCGTTTCGCCTACCATTCGGTAGTAACCAATGTAGGTACCAACGTAAAAGTTAGGTTCCTAGTGCGAAGACTAGCTAACAATGACTACCTCGTCTCTTTACAATGTTACTGAAGCTACAAGTATAAACCAATGCTATAGTACAGTTATAAATTAAAATTTCTACAAAAATCAAAACATAATTTTATATATACTTCTAATCGTGTCTGAGGCCATCCATAATTCCCGCAACGCTCGAATTTAAAAATAAATTATTCGGGAATTATGTGCTAATTAAGATTTGTAAATTTTACTCCTTAGTAGGGCAAGCCGGG
>DWHO01005362.1:0-10367 GCA_018247575.1 Eurytides lysithous rurik | reverse complement strand
TCTCTTACCATCAGGTGAGCCGCTTGCTCGTTTGTCAGACTACTCCATAAAAAAATGGCTTAAACATTTATTTAATAAAAAACATATATTCGCCTTAAGTACAACGTTATGTTATTTTACAGCAATTTGTTTATTATATTTATATATAAAATGTATACTTATAAAATGTATACTTATGAACCTATATTTCAATTAAGTTTTATTGGCACCATGTTATGTTTAAAAAATTGAAATCGTTCCGCGACCGCCAACAAAACTACGACACCAAACTCTTTATAATGTTAGAATAAAGTTTATTAATAAATAGGTCTACTAATCTCCTGGTTATATGATGTAGATAATATTATTGTTTATTCATTTGTTATAAATTCGAGGATAATTAAATTTAAATATACTTAATTGACTTTCTTTAAAGATTTGAGAATTTGTATTTTGCGTTAGAATCTTAGAACTTCACTTGGCAGTTTTATATTGCATCACAAACTACATACAGGGTCACCGTTACCGTCATTTTACAATGCTACACTTATCGGGTAAAATTTTCCATATTAAAGAAAATATTTATTTCGTAATTCACTTTCACTTTTTATAAAATGGAAAGATAACATCTTCATCAGGATTACGAAATGTTTAAATCAATGGAAAGTGTAAAATTTTGGTAGGCTCTTTTACCAAAAGCTTTGGTATCAATAATTTCGTATCCAATTTTGCTGGAGTATAATTACGTGAAGAGGAGAAGGGTTGTTTTTGGCTTGTATGTATGTATGATTCTGTATTCGTCCCTAACTTTTAACGAATCAACCGATTTTAACAACTATAATAATTTAAACTGGTTGTTGTAAGTTTAATTGGATATAATACAAACTGGCCGACTTCGGCCGCTATAAGCTTTAACTTTTTTGCTTTACTTTTCTTGTGACATGGAGAATTTTTTGGGCAAGTGCCAATTAAAAATACGCGATGTTTTTTTTTAAATAAAAAAAAGTACGACGATGAGGTTCCCTTACCTATATTCAATTCTTTTCATCTAAATCTGTCAAACCGTTTGGAAGATAAGTGGGAACATTCCTTTGCACACACAAATAGTCTTTTAGCCTAATCGCACATATCCTCTTCGTTTCGTCGTGGGTAAGAAAAACAATCTGAACTAGGACGTCAACTATAAATAAAAGCAATAACATATAACCGTTAAGCTCGATCGATTTTATTACTTATAAACAACAGTTTTCAATCAAAGTTGGGTAAACTTTTTTATTTCAATCTTGTCGACTTATATCTCCTCTTTTGTTCATAACAGACCTAATGAGATTAGGTGAAGCTTGTTTCAAATCATAAGCCCAGCCTATTTTTGCGAAGAGGTTTAGAAGTGATGTGGTAACATTGTTGACGTAAGCTAATTCTGATGCTTTATAGTCCCAGGGAAACGTGTGGTGATAGTTGTGCCATCCTTCACCCATAGCTACAGCAGATACCCCCCAATTCTCCGCGGGTTTGATGTGTCTAGAAAGTTGAGAATGAATCTGTTTATTAATTGAATGTTAGTTATGAAAAGCAAGTAATGAAATGTTTTGGCAAAAAGTTCACTTAAATGTATTCCATTAATATATCCCACTTAATTTGGAAAAAACAATGAAAAAAATTAAAACTATTAAATATTATAGATTAATTAGCACGTTCTCAAATTTTGATGCGTTCAATATAAATTTTGTAACAAAGGGAAATGACAAATAATTAAGTTATAAATTCTTTATAGGACGAATTTACACAACAGTTTTGCGATTGCGGGTTTCCAGCTGTTTGGTTAATAAAATCTGGTTACTAAGAATGGTAGAAAAAATCATTGATACCTGTCATAGGGTTTGTTTCCCCAAATATGAGCGAAGCTGTTGACCGACCAGGTGAAGTTAAGGCTTAATACGTATCGTAAAAGTGGTTGTGAAAGAATAGCGCTCGACCAAGAATCTCCCCACCCATAGACGGGTATCAAAGTCGGCAGTAGGAAGCAAAGGACGAACTTGAATGTACTGAAATACCTGTAAAATATGCTCAAACTAAGATTTGCGTCACATGTTTGTAACTAGTTATTTTTTTAATAGCCAGAAAATATTTACCTACTTTGTATGAAATTGTACGAGACGATCGTTTGCTATGTCGCTCATATCTGTCTTGTTTCCTTCTCTGATGACGTCTGGGTGCTTCTTCATCATTAACCAGCCAACATGGGAGAAGAAAAAGCCTCGTCGCGAATCGTGTGGGTCTGCCGACGTTTCGGAGAATTTGTGGTGGATTCGATGATCTCGGACCCAATTGTATATACTATTCTGTGAAATGTAACATTTAATCGGTGTAAGCCTGTTGAAGAGCTTTTATTCATTTTTTACCGTTTGTATGAATAGGCCGCAGTAATATTAAGTACAATGCGACGTTATAGAGGACAAACAATACAAGTGAGCTTCTGAGTCAAGTTGTAGTGGCAGGACTTGTTACGTCTGTCTGGTGAAATGTCAGTTATTTTACCGCAAAGTAGTAATTATTCATTCGTTATAGTGTCACAGTTACGATTAATGTCTCCAGAGATATCACTGAGTATAAAGATATTGTGCCTATGATCAGGTATCTCTAGATCATGCTGTGAAAATTTAGTGAAATTTTAGTAGCACCGTTCGATTATTAGGCAAGTGACTCGCTTACTATCAGTTGCCCGAATTGCTCGCATCGTGTTTAAGTTATATTTTAAGAAAGGAGTTCACAGCTTATTACTTAATTGCAATCTCACGAGTATTGAAAATGTTTGTAACTCCGTTAATCGGTTGAAAAAAAAGTAAGTCGTGCCAAAATTCTCGGAATAATAAGTTTATCTCTTTTATAAAGATGAGTTTTATTAATGCATATAAATATGAAAGAAAAAACTGTTAACGTGCATTTTATACAAATTCTACATCTGACACAATCTCAAATCTGTTATACTAATATAATTATATTATGGTTTATACAGGTTTGGCGACTTGATAAATCAACACATTAGTTATTAACAATAAACTGCAAAACGATTGAACCTTTTATTGCTTGCTACAGTCTTAATTGATAACTTAGATTTTTTTACGTGTCTGCATATCCTCACTATTAATTATTGGTATATGTTGATACTTTCAATTATTGTCTAAAAAGTTGAAAATGAATCTGTTTACTATTTGAACGTTAGTTATAAAATGCAACTAATGAAATGTTAGTGGCAAAAAATTCCCTTAAATGTATTCCATTAATAATATATCCTATTTGATTTGAAAAAAAAATTAAAGCTCTTAACTCATAGATTTATTAGCATGTTATTAAATTATGATGCGTTCAATAAAGTATATAGTAACAAGAGAAATGACAAAAAATTAAGCTATAAATTATAATTTTTAAAAGCGTGTCTGTTCCTTTGTCCTTTTCACGCAGCAATTGGTGAACGGATCTGTGCATTTTTTTTGGTAGATGTAGTTTTTGAGACGGAGAGACTTGGCTACTATTTGTTCCGGCATAATTTTAAAATTACGAATCAATTGATCCGTAACGAAAATCCATAAGCCACGGGCAAAGCTTTATTTAAGAATAGAGTAATGTTACTCTATTCTATTTTCATTTGATTTAATAACTTGTTGCCGATGAAGTTTTTTTTTATATCAATGACCCATTTCTAGACATAAGTTTTATACTTTATAATTAAGTACCTGACCAGCAATGGAATAACAGATGATGAGAATTATACGCAATGGCAGTGTGGCTTTGTACGATCTATGCGTCCAATAACGATGTACCCCAGCGGTCACTCCAAAACCAGCTATTTGTCCCATAACATATCCTGCGAATAATAAATATAAGAGTTAATATATAAATATATAAATGTAAAAATCTTACTAATTACGATGTGAACTCTCTTTGTGTAAATAGAAGAAATCATTGTGGTATAATTATTTTTTCTGTGAAACACACGCTTTTGCAGTTTTTTTTTAAATCAGCGTATATTTACTTTTGAATTTTTTGACGTATATTGTTTAAGTGAAATGTTTTTTTTTTTCAATATCAGTATTTTAGTTGTAGCAAGACCCGTTTTCACAGTCTTATTTTATTAAAATAATATTAAAATCCCATTCGAAATATTAGTGATTAAAAATAACAATAAAGATAAACAATTAACATTTACAGCTTAACGTTACGGCTGGTTGATTTCTTTAACCATTTATTTTTAAATAAGACATTTACATATTAGGTATACTATTCTTCTATTATTCTTATAACTACTAAGTCCATTATTTAAAACACTGGGATTTCATCCTGGCTTACCAAATACAAATGTTTGCCACTTGGGTATGTAGCCTTGAATTATGTAATAAATCACTGCAGCGACTGTGATTAAATGAAACATTATAATAGGAATAGCACTTGTCCATCTGACAGCCGTCACAAAACCCATCCTCTTTTCCCATTCGCGCAATGGCGCCAAATATTTAGGTTCCTTTGGACGCGTTTCTTCGTAAACGCACGATTCTTTTGTATTATTATTGTAAGAGTCGTCGTGTTTATTATGAGATGCTCGATGTCCTTCGATTATATTTTCACATAATTGTTCCTCTAATATTGACGTCTTAGTGACAGACGAAATGGCCATTGTTCTGTGAAAAAAAGTTATCACTGGTTATAATTTGTCATCCATAATAAAGAAATATGTTTTAGACATCTTACAGAATTTTGTAAGAAATTATTTATGGCCAATTTTTAAGGTCTATATATATCAACAATTTTAGGATTAAAAATCAGATTTACTAAGGTTTACAAACTTGTAAATTGATGAAGTAGTTAAAATTTGTAATTTATAGAATAAAGGAAGTGATTCCGTTGATAGATTGCACCATTTTAAATTTTGCAGTTATCTATTACACAAAGTTATTGTTAATTAATAAGATTACGAGCAAATTTAGTAGTTTTTCACTAATCGTTGTTCTCTCCAATCCTGGCAGCCTAGGAAAATAAAATTGCAAATATAAGGTGAAAAAAGCACAGTGCCCCTTGTTTACTGTTAATTAAATAGTTTAATTTTTAATTATTTTTTTCGATCCTAAACGACCCAGCTTCTCCATCTTATTTAAAGGAAAAAATTCAATATCTTTCGTTGAATAGTGAAAGACAACTCCGCTCTTTATCTAGTCTAAAACTCAGTATTCCTCAACATACTTTTTCCTTCCTAACTATTTCAATGTTCAGGCTACACTCTACCTGGAGATATACGCAGACCAATGTTTCTTTGAAACGCCTTACATGTAATTATTATTTACATAACTGAACTGTGTGATGGTGGTTTTCATTGTCACTAATATTAGTATGTATATATTAACGCATATATATGCATATTCGTATTTATGTATTATATTTTAAAGGCATATAAATCAAAGTATTTTTTATCTATTAACTTTGTTTTATAATTCAACTTGTTTAATGATATGCATTTTTATTTTTTGTTGCACTAATCCTCTCTACGAGCCGTTTGACTGAAAGAGAATGCCTAATGGCATTAATTCCGCAATTTGAAATTCCTAGTTGTAAGGCATTACAACAAAGTGTAAATAAATAAATAATTTAATGTTAAGTGTATCGCCGGCTATAATAAGCCGGACATGGTGGTCTTGTTCTAAGTGTCACAAAGAGAGCACAACTTTTTGCGCAGTGGACCCATGTACCAGCTTTAGGCGTTGGTCTAAAAGGCTCGAGTACTGCTTAAGAAAGTACTGCTGTCTCACGGAAGGATGTTGAATAGAATAAGTGTTTACCCTTCGCTTTTTTTTATTCATACTTCGCTTCTAAGGTAAACGGGATTGGCAACAACTGTAACTGCACCGGGAATGCAGTACCATACGCAGTTTTGCTCGTTTATTACATTTTTATAAAAAAAAATCGATAAACAAATAAGTACGTTATATGTCTATCACCATATAACGTACCATATATCTAAAATATACCTCTACAAAGAGCCATAACTATTTACCTAATTTAAGATTTTAGCAATTTTGTAAATTGAATATGCTATGATCATCAAAAGGTTCGCACACGGCTCGTGACAGTTTGAGGTAAAGTTAATAATTAAATAAAAAATCGTTGGAGAAATATAATTTAACGATGTTCGTTCGATGTTTAACTAAGTGAATAGGCAGCATTTTTTCAATGGACAAAATCATTCAATGTTTATCGTTTTATAATTCAACGTCAGTAGCAATAATTCAACAATGTATGGTTATCACTCCCATCGGACTATGAAAGTAAAAGGAAGAGTGAGTGCACCTGTGTCTGCGCAAACCCTTGTGCACTATAATATATCCTGTGCACTTGGCTGATCTCTTGTAGATCGGCCGCCGTGGCCGGATTCGGTCGGAAGGACATCATCATCATTATCAGTTTGCAGTGGTATTCCTTTGTGGCCCGATTGACCTCAGCCAGTGCATTGCCGGTTATTCTGTTGTATAGCAGTAGTGTGTTAGGACTATCGTGTTCCGGTTTGAAGGGTCAATGTTGCTAGTGTAATTATTGGTCATAAAGAAGTACCATCTTAAATATTTTGCGTCGAGCACTGCGCATTACATTCTGTGTGATGGCACTTTGTTGCAGTGGGTAGGCGTATCGCTTACCATGGGGTGCACGACTTACTCTCCTCGTCATTTCATCTGTTAAAAAAATTTCAAACAATGATCGCTTGAATCTAAAATAAAAATAATAAACAAGTAAAAAATAAAAATCAACAAAACAATAAAACAGTGAAATCTCTGTTGTTTGAATGTCAATGGAAATAAAAAAAAAATCGAGTTAACGAGTTTTCGATTTAACAAGAACTTCAATATTCATATGATGTAGCTACTGAAATGTCGATTTACAAAGGCGTGATTTCTAAGTACGTCTATGTTTCGATTTGTAGTAAGTCGAAAAAAAATTACATTTTGTTCGAGTTACAAAGTCCTAAATAATTGGAGATAATTGGGATTCAGCAGGGAACGGTATTTTTTTTCGACTTACTGAGGATTTCGGCTTCACGAGGTTCGAGTTATAGAGATTCCACTCTATTTTTATTATTCAAAAGTCTGCAACGTAAAATTATTATTATAAATTGGTTAACTTTTGTAATGTTTTCTCCAATGGTTGGCCGCCGATCCGTCTGGATCAGTTGATCAAGGCGGAGAGAGATTATCAGTTGCTGTATGCTAGTGCTTGCCACTATAATATTTATGCAAGTTTTGTCAACATTCTTGCCTAAGGAATAAGCATAAACATAGAATTTAAACAGGTGGTCACAATGGTCTGGTAAACAACGGATCGAAACGTTTATAACTTTGATTATATTTGTGCAGGAGCTTTGTCAAGTTAACGTAATTATTTTGATCAGAGTTGAGCATTATGTAGTATTATGTAGTATCTTATCGTATTTGAATAGAATCCTCGGAACGGTTTAGTCACGTACGAGTAGTGACGGGCTGAGTCAGGTTTATTTAGCATTCGAGTCTTTAAAAATCTGTTAAAAAATTTACTCACATTGGTACTCGACTATGAATACATTTATTACTTGATGATTGCGTTATAATATTAAGAATAAGAATAAAGAAATTTAGGAAAATATAAAAATAATAATCTTTAAATGCATCTTTTTAATCTTGAATCATAAGCTTTCCCATAATCAGACGTAACAATATTAAATATATATATCTTTAATTTTAGCAGTATAGTAGGTAACTAGTGTATTTTTACTACTTGAGGTGATACTATCCATCGCTATGCGAGTTACATTAATTTGTAACTGTCGTTAGAAGTAGTATTAAACGAATTAATCATAAGCAGAAGAATAGATGTCAATGGTGCGTGTAACACAATAAGCGGACGGACAATTCAATTACTATTTGATTTCCTTTAGGCTAATTCTACATATTCTTACTTTTCTAAAGTATATATCTTGCTTTTGTTTTTCAAAAAAGAAATAGCTATTTCCTAATGCTTGTCATGAAGTAAGATAACTAACAGCATCTAATTTTATGTGGTTACTGCCTTAATGTTTATCGTATATCGGAAGGTGGATACTTTTCTCGGTAAGCGGAATATAATGGAATGACTTTTTTTAGAGTAAATCGACTGGGCAAGCTAATCTGATGCTACACGAACAGGCAGAAAAAGCTGGAACGACTCAATTCGAGCGGTGTCAAAGCTTAAAGCCGCCCAGGCTTCCTTGTCTCCTCATTAAAAAAAAATATACTAATGTTGTATTTTATGTTTAGGTCCAGTTTGTGAGACAGAGAGTAACATGAACTACTTTTTATACAGACAGTTTAGAAAAGACGGAAATTACCTGAAATCAAAGCCCGCAGTTTTGATTTAATTTTCAGACCTTTTTTAATTTTCCTTAAATTTCAGCTGTATTCGCAACCGAATTTAACGGGATTAAGCTCGTAATACATTACAGGATTCACTGTTTACCTTTTGTCACGATATTCGTTAGTATAAAGACAGTGTATACATTTATTTACTGACAGAAAATGGTACTGTTGCTACATTGTACATAATAAGTTGTTTATCTTTAATACCACATTGTTTTCAAACTACAAATGATCACAGCCTGCTTAAAAGCAAATATAACATAAAAAATAAAACACACTAATAAATCTAATAAAATAACTTATTGTTCTGTTAAGATATTTGGAATATACTTTCGAGGCGTACTTTAATTTTTCCTTTATGTAGAATATAATATAATATAAGTTTGCATTTCTACGAATACGCTATAATGAAACAAACGACATTTAAAATATTTATAAAAAGTGAATTACTTTGCATTCAGCAAAAAATATAACTTTATTTTTATTTTCACTGTCGAATTTCATGTGTGTAAACACAGCTTAAAGTTATAGTACTCTCGTAGAGGTATCTATTTTGTTTACCCTTCTGTATTTGCTTATAGGACGACGCAAGCGCACGGGCGAGGTAAGTGACTTTCTGCAATTAAGTTTGGAGTTCCATTTATTCAATGTATTTAAACAGGAATGTTGACAGTGGTGTCCTTTATAGTGTTTATGTTTGCATTGCCAATGGTATATTTCAGCTCTTATCTTAAGCTTAAACTTAAACCAGGGAAGTAATGCGTATATATGCGTAGTTTGTATATTCTTACTTCGATTATAATTGAAACGTTATTAAAGTTATGAGTTTACTTGTTTTCGTATTAATATTTTTTCGTAAAACTAAGTAACTAAGTTTTGAAGCTAAATATTTTTTTTTTGTAATGGACCAAGACGCTAACGAGCAAATGGTTTAGCTTATAGTAAGATATTAACACCCTCATGGATATTCGTA
Organism: Eurytides lysithous rurik; assembly: GCA_018247575.1. Classification (NCBI taxonomy): domain Eukaryota; kingdom Metazoa; phylum Arthropoda; class Insecta; order Lepidoptera; family Papilionidae; genus Eurytides; species Eurytides lysithous. Next base: position 1,007 of record DWHO01005362.1, on the reverse strand, counting down.
ACGTTAAGGGATTTTGAAATGCGCTGCCGGCCTTTAGGTGGGAATAGGCTTTATTTTTATATAAAATGTACGTTATGGTCGCCGATGTCAATAGATTGTATAAGTACTACGTGGTAATATGGTATGCTATGCTAAATTTCACATTTCTCCCTGTGCGCAACGATCTTCAAATGAACATGATTTCGTCCCGGCTGTGTTAGTGATTGTTGTAGTAAGAGGAACACATTATTAACTTTCATTAGTTTAATGTATATTTTAGATGAGATTGTGCAAGCTTTTGTACACATTGGGTGCAGTCCTTTATTTTGTTGCCGTAACTACAGGTGCTAAGTGTCCCAGCAACGTGCTAAAATCACTACCTTTTGTTTTGGACTATGCAGTATGGCGAGGATGGCGTCAAGTTGTGATTTACACATTGGATTTGGATCCAGGTGATTGATGACAATAGTAGATTATCTTCGCGACCTTGCTCGTATTCGTTTCCACGTTGTGTCGCATTTTCGGTATAAAATTTATCTTGTCACCGTTTCATATGTTATATCTATGCAAATAATTATACCTATAATGTTCAGGCTTGAATAATAACATACAAATATTACCAATGGTGAGTTTTGGCGAACATTTCACCGAAAATTGGAAATTAAAATTATTATTTTACTCCCGTTAGAAAGGTTTTATTTGTTGTGATTACTGAGTAGAAAAATATGTAGAACATTTCGTATCTCTCACTGACAAGCGCAACGAGGTCATGTAAATCTTGAATCTATCTTCCTTCATAACATTGTTATTGTCAAGCATATTATCATTAGGCGCCCGACTTACAGGTACAGGCTCACCATACCAAGTCATAATCGAATCGGCTCGCCATCAAACGTCAAAGTTTGGCGAGTATTTATGTATTGTATTATTTAACTGTCAACTTTGGAAATTAATAAATTGAAAAAAAAAAAAAAAAAAAAAAAAAAAATGTTAAAAAAAAAAAAAAAAAATATAAATAAATAAAAAAA
>DWHO01005361.1:0-10369 GCA_018247575.1 Eurytides lysithous rurik | reverse complement strand
GTATGGTAGTACCGCCACTGCGTCCATATCCTTGGTATATTTCCTCAACACTCAAATAAATGCACTACTGTTCTTCTTGCTTAATAAATTATATAAATATAAAAAAAATAAATTTATATCAATAGCAAATTACGGCGACTAAAATAAAAAAAATTTAAGTCCATAATGTTAGTTAAAATTCGCAGTAGTTTTTTCATGTCAAAAATCTTTTACAACGTATAATTTTACATTCCTTTCTATAGAAATGAGTTAAGCAACTATAAAAGAAAGAAGTAGCAGGTCTTCATTGACGATCAAACACAGTGTAACGAAATTTTCTTGTTAATTTGTGAAATCTATACATTTTTAACAAGCATGGCTAGTGCTTAGTTTAAAAAAAATTGTTAGTTCCGTTTTAACTACAGCGCTATCTGTAGGAGACAATAAAAAATTGTAAACTTTTTCACTACAAGGATTTCCAGTTTAATATGCTTTATTCTTTTAGTTTTTATATCTATGATATTTATTAATACATTAAATTTACTGTATTGTTAAATATTCAATTGAATAAAGATTAAGAACATGAATAAAAATAGCATTACCTATAAATATAATCGTTATCTACAGTTGCGATATCTATGGACACAATGTAGTAACTTTTAGACTCATTTTGTTAAAGGTGTCATAGAGTTGTATAAATGTTTCCTCAGATGTCACACATATACGGAAAATTACACGCTATGAGTACCTATTATCTTTATTAATGGCTAAAATTACTTAAAAAAATAATTTGCTAGGATTTTAGAGACGACTTACATTTAAATAAAAAAAAAGATTAATGCGTTTTAATGTAAATAACTACTCTATACCTCGCTGTCATAAAAATATTTACAATTGGCTTGATAACTTATAGTATAAATTTCGCTTATATTCGTTATTAGTCTGGAAGCCATTGTTAACGTGAGATTAGACGCCATTTCACAGAAGTTTATCACCATTTTGTAGGCGTGTCCAAAATTTAAGTTACGGCGACTAAACAGCTAAACCGGTAACCTGTTTAATATAGTTTACATAAAATATTATGTACGTTTATAAAGAAAATGAAAAAAGAATATACATTCATAACATGTTGTTATTTCACTGTACTGTGATTTTAAAATAAAATTTTCAAAACCAGATTGAATGATAGGAAATTTTAGAAATCCATTCTTTGGGTTTTTTCGATTTTTTTTCATATTAAATCTGGGATACTTTTATTATATTACAATTATATAAAATTTGATGTTGTACTTTAAATATTAAATAGTCTCAAATTAATTCGGATCAAACCGAATTTGCAATGTTTTGACAATAGTAATCTATCCGTTACTTATTTAAAGCGCAATCCCACTTTATTGAGTCTACCTTTGGTGACTTCCGACTTTATTGATACATGTACATATAGACTTTATACTGATGTATAGCAATTGGTCTGCACCCACCGTACGAGTACACCCTTCTGCTTGAATTTAACTCCTATCGTAACATGAACTCTTGGTAACGTGGCAAAACTTCAATACTAAGTTTGCGGTATGTAAAGTTTCTTATATTAGAAAATATTAATAAATTAAAAACACCATTACTTTTTCACAAATTGTGTATTTTTTGTGCCATAAAATCTTTTAAAAAATTTATCAATTATATTGCAATTTATATTTGCATTTTATACCCAAAGTAGACGACAGTACGAGCAGTTAACAACAAAAATTAGCAGAAGTAGATGCTTAGTTTTTATGGACCATCATAATCATATGAAGTAAATGATATGTGTATAAAGTAGTAAATGATAATTTAATATTAAAAAACGAACCAAAACATCTACTCGTATATTTTTAGCACAATATTAACGAATCAAGCCTTTTGTTAATTCATTTATGGAGAGGAAGTGACCAGTGCCAGCTACTTTTTTTCATCATAAGACCTGGTCTAAAGACAAATAAATATTAAAAAAAAATATTTGTTTTTAATATAGAAGATAAGTAGTAGTAGTAGTAGTACTAAGCAAATTATTCGCCCGGTTCTGTATACATTTTTTTTTTGGAAACCACAAAAGGTTTTATTTAAAAAAATACGACGGGTACCACACAGCTCTACTTTTAACTAAATCACAAAGGAAATTATACACTCAATATTATAACAACAAAGCAACGTTATAACTTCTGCAAAATACAAAATCTAATAAGTCTGATGAATGATTAAATCGACACGTAAAAATACGAGCGCCGTCACGAGAATAGGCCGAACAGCTACCTGCTACGGCTTTTATACCATCTCTTAGTGGTCATTTTTCATATCTCCTACACGGCCTCTCCTGACAGGAGAATGTCCTCGGACACTTGACTTTTGCCACTAACAAACTATAAAAGACAATAACAACGCTTATGACTATGACTCGTCCACCAAATTCCCAAGAAATGTAACGCGGCTTGAGTGCTTAAGCCTTTATTAGAAACAAAGACAAGTTTGTTTTACCTAAGACTCGTTTACAACGAGTCAGTATTTAATTTTATGGGCAATGTATACGTTTTTACAATAGGATTCCAGAAAACGTCTAAAAAGCTCCTATTGTAAAATTTAAAAAAATTGTAAAAGGACGTTTGTGTGCTAAAAGTTATACACTAAATGATTTCATTGAAGACAGATAGTACATCTTGGGAATGATGTGATCGCCTCCAGGCTATTTCAAGATTCAACTTATGATAAACGTAACAATATATTTATTAATTTAAAAAAAAATCAAATCCCCGCCGAGTGCCAAAGCACAACGTGAGGCTATAATAAGAAGTTGCAACTATTAACGTCGGTAAGGAAGAATCTACTTTATCGATATGAACCCGTCATCCCGGAGTCGAGTTTCCCTGTCAATTGCGCCTGCTTCTTAAAAAAGACCAAAAGTCTAACTCAAATGCAAGAACAGGTCTTCTTGAGTCGCTCCGATGCTCGTTGGCGGCCCAGCTCTCGTAGAGCCTCTCGGTTTGGACTGGAGACTTCCAGCTCTACATCGCATACCAGGCTTCTTTAAATATTGTTTTACATTTCGCACCAAAGTCCATGGGTATTGTTGATTCTTTTTCCAACGGAAAAAAAAATTAAAATTTTAAGTAATTCAAAAGAGAAATTTAAAACAATAGGTAAAATTCGTCTGTATTGAACCTTAAATAAAATAATAATATTTTTCTCTTCGTTCCAAATTGTAGTTTATTAATGCATATTTTTAATGCATTTAAGCAAAATTGTAAAAAAATATTTAAAAGGATGTAAAAGGATTTAGAATGAAAGTAATTTAAATATATTTAATATTCTAGAAAACTATTTTGGAAAATGGTCATAAACGTCATATATGTTTTTATTATTGAAGCAATTCATGAAAATGAATTTCAAATGGTTTGTAAAATCAATCTTCATTAATAAAAATCTTCATTCATAAATTCATATATTATCGAAAAAAATATATCCAATATAATAAATATCAAATATAAATAAATGATATTTATTAAAAGCTCAGAACTAAATAAATAAAAAAACATTTTAAAATAAATCAACACTTGCGGAATACGATGCGGAAAATTCACGACGCAAGAGTACCAGGAGCGCATAAAGACGAAGATGCATTTGCGGGCTTTGTTGCTACGATCGGTGCTACGTCAAATCCCTACGTACGTGAGTAAAGAGTATAACTGCAAGTGAACGAGACAGAATCATCGACGTTATGACGTCGATGATGATGATGAATCAATACACGATTTCATCTATATCAATTTTAGAACTTAGAACCTAGTAGTTGTATTTGGGTAATAAAAAGGAAGGCGGTGGAATTGTCATTGCAATCAATAAAAATTTCTTAGCAACAAGATATTATAGCCTAGAAGACTATATGATTGAGGAAATGTACAAATTGGGCAGTCAGGATCCCCAAGCTTAATACGGTGTGACATACATTCCAACTAATACATCGATAACTATTTATAAACACCATTTCGACGAGCTCCATACATTATTTTCAATCTAGCCTAATGCAATCTTCTGTATTTTTTTTTATTTTATATTCCGAACATACAATGGATGTCGGCTGGTCCCACTACTTCCCTATCACCTGTCGGGTCAAGTTCTTTACACCAATTACTTTTAAATACTATGACTTCCTTGCAACTCATCGTCGTGCTATTCGGAACTCTGAGTATTGTCAAATAAATTAGTCAAACTTATATGCAACTCCAAACAGAGGATCAATTAGAGGAATAATGTGACGCCCAGCTCTGCTAACGTCACTATTTAAAAAAAAACAAAACTTCTCTGCATTATCCGTCATATAATATATGCACAAACATAACACACTGTTCGATATCTGAAGTCAAAAAAGCCTTACTACGCTTAGACCCGTCAAAGTGCCCGGGACCTAACAAAATAAGTTCATTATTTAAAAAAAAAACTATCGCTACCACTATCAATTATTTTTAATTGTAGCATCCAAAATGGTACCCAAATGGTTTTCAACCTGCTGTAAACTGGAATACGTGATTCCACTTTAAAAATCTGGTGAAAAAAAAATAATGAAGAAAACTATCGATCATTCTCTATAGTGTCATTTATAACTAAGACGTTAGAACTTTAGTACGCGAAAATTTATATGCCCATATGATACGATATTTCCCTGCACATCAACATAAACTTATCAGGTCTAAATCAACAGTAACTATTTTATCCTTTAGTGGGGTATTTCTGCTGAGAGAAATTCGGTATTTATTCTTCAGAATAGAGCTGCGCGAGGCCTGACCTGACCTGATAACCTGAGAGCTCGTGATACCCTGCGAGATGTTTTTAAAAGAATTGGTATTTTAACGATTACCTCACAATATATACTTTGTAATATATTGTTCATTCGACAAATTTTTAATAATTTTATAAAAATCAGTCACAAACACACAGTGAATACTAGAAATAAAAATAAGCTTGTAACACCTCGATTTCGTTTCAAAAAGAAGAAAAATCCTTCATGGGCATTCCAAAAAATATCTTAAATCTACCACTTGGCCCTTTTAAAACTAAAATTAAGAACATTTTGTTGTATAAAGCTTATTACACTGTTCAGGAGTTTTTGGTAGATCAAAATACGCGGAACTTAATTGATTGACTCATATATGGGATTGCTATTACATTGTTTTAAGGCTTCACATACTGTAATGGTATTTTAAAAGAGCAACTGTTGAGTTTCTCGCCCGCTCTTCTCAGCAGAACTGCATTCCGAGCCAGCAGTAGCTTTCTCACGAACAAAATGTAAAAATGACGATTCACAAGTGATTATAAGGGCCTACTTGAATGAATGTATTTTGATTTGATTTTATTTGACGTAATATATACATATTACGTCAAATAAAATCAAATCTTAATTACTAAAAAAGAAATAATAGAAACGAAGAAGAAGAAGAAGGAAGGACAACGTCTGATATTTTTTATCCCACGAGTTCACTTATATCCATTAGTTCCTTATGCTTAGTCTTCTACGAGTGTTGAGAGATTAGGGCTCCATTGGATTTTTTTTGTTGTTGAACAGTTAAGACTATACGCTTTAGTCCTTCGTTGTTAATTTTATTTTTTTTATACTGGATTGAATTTATCAGATTTTTTGTCATTTAGCAATAAATTATTACTTTTTTTTTTGATAAGTATATTAAGTATTGCGTATGTTACATTATCGTTAAATTAAAGATTTCCATTTACAAAAGACATTATTTTAAAGATAAATTCTAGGAATGCATATATTTTAGAAGGAAACGTTTACGTTAAGACTACGTAAAATATTTATAATGAAAAAGAATCGAAAATCACGAATCGAATTTTTTAAATAAATATTTAACAATCAATATTAATAACTCTTTACGCTCTTTTAATACCGAGTGTAAAAATGTATAACAAAGATTACTAAACAATTGATCATTGGCAAGTGCATATTATAATACCATGTATGTATAATAATTTAGTTTCGTGTATATATATATAGTGATGTCGCTTCAGTCAGAATTCGCGCTCACCTCCTGGTGTTTATATGCTCCTAGTATTGCTGCGTCGTAGTTTTGCAGCTGCGGGAGTTTTTGCATCCGCAAACCTTTTTTTTAACTTGCGGACAGAAAAGCGGCTTTTAATTATACTGAATTATTTTTTTTTATTCCACAATTGTTTTTGTTATCAAATTATGAAATTGTGCAAGAAATTTTAAAAATTTTTATTTATGCATTTATATTGTTAATTACCAAAATTAAATATGATGTATCTATGAACGCGTTAAAGTTTTTTTTTTTTAATCAAAAGGCCCCTTTATTTTTATATATGTATTTAAAATATTACATTATTTCATTTATTAATATATTATATTTTTTTTATTAAATTAATTAGATTACGTACTACGTAAAAAGTTTCAAACCATTTTTAATATTTTAGCGTATAAATAGTATATTTATTATATATATACGATTCCCAAAAGACCCTGGTCCAGCATATTTATTTCTTTGCCTTACCGCAGTATTCGGATAACTGTCTCATGCTATTTAACCATAGGTATTGACTAATTAACTCGTTCTGCATTGTCAAATAAAATTGATGCATTATAAGTAAATAAAGTCAAACAAATTTAAAAGAAGTTAAAACGAAACGTTTTTTTTTTTTTGAAAATGCTGGTACAATTTTTTAGATTTGGTACAATTTTCTTCCTTATAATTCAAATTTAAAAGGAATTCATTTAAATTAATTTATTAGAAAAACACAATTAAATACACTCACAATCATCAATCAAAGACATAAAATAAATTACTACATATAAAATAATTTTAAAGGCAACTTTTTTGTTATTGTTTCCAAGGCGCACTCTTCTTGCGGTAAACGTGCGGAAAATTACGACGCAATAACACCAGGAGTGCATAAACACTAGAAGATACGCTCGCGGCGGTCTCTACGATCGGAGTTACTTCGTTAGCGTGAAAAGAGCCACTACGAGTGAACGTGACAAAAATATAAACGTCACGAAATCAATAAACGATTTCACGTACTTCAATTGTAGAAGTTAGTACTGAGCATCAAAGCTCATTTCTATTTGACAGCTCATTTAACCGGTACATAAAGGAGAAAAATATTTTAATATTTGTCGCATCTTACCTAATAAGCCTTTACAGTCCTGTTTTTGTTTATAGTACGTGTTGTTATATATAGTAAGTTTTTCATTTTCAATATTCAAATTTCAATTCTTGATTATTTTTTTACAACATATTTTTAACGGTATACTTTTTTCTTTTTTGAATTATAGAAGACACGTATTAGAAAATAAAACATGGAAAATATATATAAGAAAATCTTGCTACTCTTTTACACAATGGCATCGACTTTATCTCCATCCAGATCAAGATGTAACTTTGACAACAACCAACTTTATTCTACTCTGACAGACGTTGAATGATACCTTTTTATAATAATTTTTATTTTATCTGTTTTATTGCAGTTGTGATGCATATATAAAACTGAGTATATAAATAAACGTTTGAGTTTATTTAACTGAGTATATAAAAAAACGTTTTGTAATTCCGTTAAAAATATAATAACTAAGAGCATTTCAAATATAGCACTGACATCGATTACTATATGGAGATGAACTGTTTGTAACAATACTAGTGTTCTACTAAAACACTATATAACTTAGGTACGTTACATAACGTAAATATATAGACATCATGTACTATTATAATCCTAAAAGTAATGTGATCCTGCAACCTCAGAATTTTTATTGGAGCAAATGAAACCGATTGCCGCTACCCATGGACGTTCATTAATTATTCACATCATTAAAAAACTTGCAGATAATAATAATACCCTTTGTAACCGTTTTTTTTTACAGAGAACAAAATTAAAACTTGTACTTGCTTATATCATTTATTTCAATGATTTTTTGATGTCGATATAAATAAAAATTGTGTCAATACAATTTTTATGTTTACGGTATGCAAGAAATCACTAATCCGAAACTGCAAAAATATCTTAACGAGACTACTCATTCTAATTATTTATAGCTATTCACTTAAGATTATATTAGGAATGACAAAAATCTGCATCAATCGATAAACTGTAGTTATCTTAGGAATAAAATAATTTAAAATAGGTATAAAATATTTATGAACAACATAATTTAATAATGATCAACAATTAAAAATACTATATATTTTTCACATGTTCATCATCTTTACATTGAATAAAATTTTATAATTATTTTTCTAATTAGCGAATTGAGTTTTAAATGCATATGAAAAAAACACTGAAGTTTTTTGTTTTTTTAGTGTGCACTACCTCTACGAATCTCGTAGCTGATGTAACGTGTTATGTTTCTTTACGCGTTAATAAATAATATATTGATGAAATTAATCAATTAATATTGGTGTTACTTATAATATATACATACGTAAAATCACAACGAAAAGTTGTTATATCTATAACAAATGTGCCAATGTAATTAAACAAAGCATTCTAGTATAAGTCAAAATACATAATTATGTTATAAATGCGAATAAACTTTGTTTTTCTTTTTAATGGATTATGGCTGACAAACGAGCGAGTGGCTCATCTGATGATAAGTGATAATCGCCTTCCATGGACAATTGTAGCATTATAGAACAAGGAAATGCGTTGAAAATGAGAGGTATGGGAGCAAATGTGATGTGTGGGGGAGGAAAGAAGAGAGATGGAGCTTAAGGGGGAGGAGATGTAGGGAGAGGGATGGGAGGGACGGGGGAGGAAGAGGAGGGACAGGAATGCCACCGACCACCTCACTCATCGGACGAAACGCGGAAGTAAAAACACTTCCACTTTACGACGATTTTCTGTGAGGTTGTGGTATCCCCGGTTCGAGCCGGCCCATTCAGCAGCGGGAGCAGCTGCGTGGCACTACCACCGTGAATTTCTTATTAATTATTTTATTTTTTATTTTGCAGAGTAGTATTTATGACTGGAATTTTTATATACTACTTTAGTATTTAGCATCTATGTTTCACCGCTGATGGAAGGTGATTTTTTACTTGCCTTTAACGTTCGTTTACAGATAAGTAAGCCATTTAGTAAGTATATGTGACCTTCTTCCTAATGAGACTAAGAAATTAAAGTGGTCAGACACTGGAGAGTAAGGTCATGGAAAGTTTAGTTTTTTTGTCTTAATAGTACAATTCATTTGCTTTTTTTTGGTTAGATATAATTAATAATCGTAATTTGTGCAGAAACATTTTAGAGATCTTTAAAATACTCCTAAACTTTGAGTGCTTTTAGTCTATAGTTTACAATGCGTTACTGTGTCAGTAAAAAAAAAAACTATTTTACACAAAATACCACTTTTGCCATGTTACCGACAAAGTATTTAGATAGTTTCGTAGTTATCATACAATAGGATGAGTAGAGTTCATAAGGAGATTACTTTATATAGTTGGTCCATGTACTGAATAAAAAGAGAAATTGTGAGTAATAGAGACCTCTCCGCAGTAAAATCAATGAGAATCAGCTGATACGTTGCCGCTTTAAGGTGATTCTCCCAACTAATAAAGCATTAATTTATCACTTAGCTCAACTTTATACTTATTTAATTTTTTAATAATGAATACTTTTATAAATATACATATAAAGCTGAAAGTTAAAACCAATATGATTGCAGCACAAACAGCTAGGGGCAGTTTAAGGAAATCCATTGGTTGCAGGATTTGGCGTTGTGACAACCCTAACGTTTGAGATTTTACCAGGCTAGAGCAGGCTAGCAAGTGTTTGCATTGCTTTCAGTCACACCTTTGGGTCATTCACGTCCCATTCCGTTTAAATATCTTCTGCCTTATAATGTCCTGGTACTGTTATTTTAAAATTTAAACTTAAGTTTAAAAAATATAAGGTGGACTGATTCAACTAGAAAGTTTAAAAAAAAATCAACAATAATAATAGTGAAGTGTCGTAAATTGAGATTCGGTCGAGATAGTAAAAAAAAAATCTGACCTTTTATAATTCAAAGGGAGATGAGGACTAGTCGTCGCCGTTCACCGATTCAGAATTTAGTTGCATTGAATTTCGACAAACACCAAGGCGGCAATGACGATGACCGACCGAAACGGTCGAAGACAATTACTTTTTTTTTTTTCATAGAAATTTCTATATTTTTTAATCAAAGTCGCATTCTATGTATAATATTAACTTGCCGGTGGCCTATCCTCTCCCTCCCCTTATTCCTTCTCTTACTCTTGCTCCCGCTCCTCCTTCTCCCTTTCCCGCTCTATCATCCTCCCTCCCTCTCTTAAAATTTACCCCCTTAAAGACTGACAACGCATTTGCAACTTCAGTAATGTTG
>DWHO01005360.1:0-10369 GCA_018247575.1 Eurytides lysithous rurik | reverse complement strand
CGAGCGGTCTATCCGGCATCCAAGGTACGTAATCATGGTCTCGTTCTTTATTGCCTGACCACGCAGCACCAGCGTGGTTAGGCGGACGAACGTACACATCTGCAATCTACCGAGTGTTGTTGATGTTACTGGGCGATGACGAGAACAAAAGTAATACCAACCGTTTGATTGGAACCCTCATATACAACACAAATCAGAGTGATAACGAACCAACAATAATACTGCTCTCATTTGATAATAATGTATCATGTAAGACTATATAATTCATACGTATATACCGTTTACTCCCGTGTGTGCCATGGGGCGCGCCAAAACGCTCAATGTTGCCTCCTTTGGGATAGACCGCACGTATACCTGCGTTACGTTGTTCTTGTATTCTTTATACAATAGTAAAACACAAAAAAGCTCATTTAATATTATATTATTATTGGTTTGTCCAACTTATCGAATCAAGGGACAGAATAATTTTTGTTTTATGATGGGATTTATGGTACGGAGAGTGACAAGTTTTACATTGTAAAATTGTTTTATGGTGTAGGAGGCAAATTAGCTATCGGCTCTTGTGATTGAAATAAAAAATTAAAAAAGATCTCTCCTTGAAGGACCCTAAATGATATCGGTCCGACAATACCGCTGGCGTCAACCTATTCCACAAGTTACTTGTGTGGGGAATTTTTTTTTTTGAAAAATGAACTGTGATGGGTTGCAAACGATTAGGGTGGAAGCGATGGTATTTGGCAGTCACGTTGTGTGATATTATCTCCTGAAAAAGAAAAAAAAAACGAAATTAAACACACTATTTTTATATACTCGATATCTCTGTAATTAGTAAGCTAATCAATGTTTAATTCCATTTGTTAGCTTTGAGTTCCATTTGTTCGAATTGAGGCAGTGTATCTGGTCAGTTATATTTCTTTGTTATGTATGATATGTATGATTTATAATATATGATAGATATGATAGGATTTATAATATATACTGTATTAAGTATATCAAAATAATTTTAAATCTAGATAGTAACACAAGGATAAAAAAAGAAACTCAAATTTAAACTTTATTGTGATGCGCAATTCCCCAATAAAGGAAATGTACTTAAAAGATTTTAAAATTTATCTTTTGTTTTGAATTAGGCACTTTCTCGTGCGTATGCAACTAGCTTAAATTTCCACTTCTACTATAATATCATTTGTGTAAAAAGTTTGAACTTTTAATTCTTAACATGGTCTTTCAAATGCGTTGCTGGCTTTTAAGGTGAAAACAGGTTATATTTTTATTTCATAGGTTATGTTGTTCTGGGATGAGGGTAGCCTATGTCACTTTGCGTTTCCCTTTTGCCAAAGGCTATCAAAGTCCTTTCTTTTTACAGCGGAAGAACAACAAACTTACACGTACACTCATATTTTCAGATTTATAAGTAAAGATATTACGCATGCTGTGTTACCACAACGAGGGAACCGATAATTTAATAAGGTTTTTAAATGTATGTATGATTGTTATATTTATATTATAAGATTTCACTCCTTTTTTTTTAGTTTTAATAGATTCTGTACACCCCTGGTTTTAAATTAAAGGTGGGCATAAAGTTTAGAAAGTTAAGTAAGCAAACCTAGTTATCCAATGGTAGAGAAGTTGTTGCAAGTTTTGGAAGCATAAATTTACACGAAACATCCTTCAAATTCAGTTGTATGGTGGGACTAGAACTAATAGAACATGATATGTTGGGCCACTGTATGTATAATTCGTGACTGTCATTAATCCATAACAGATCGTGTTGTTAGTTAATTATAATATTATAAAATATCGAGCCCACCCTTTAGTTTTAGATGGAACTCCAGAGTTAAATATCACTTAATCAATTTATAGTCCTCATTTCTAATATTTTGTTTATTTTTGTTCTATTGATTCATAAAATGGATTTTAACGAAAGTTAACCTATCTTTACGGAATGAAAGGCTTTATTGAAAAGACGATTAGTCTTTTCAAATCTCAACAATCAATCTTTATTTCAACAGCTCCATAGATAATCTTAATAAAAATCTTTAACACGTTTAAGTTAAACATGCCATTATTTTCATTTACCTTGAAAAGACCACGTCATTAGCTAATGAACAGTAAGTGAACTCTATTTCTCACAGACTGCAGAAATACCGGATTTGATTCAGGTCAGCTTTTCGCTAGTTTCGTATTAGGTCGAAAAGCAAAAGTACAAACAATTCCTAATACCCGTCGCTATTTTTGTAAAGTAGTGTCAGTGCCGGCACTGCTTGCCCATCTATCATCATTTCATTTATCCTGTGGGCTAAGGAAAAACAACGTAGTCGGTGCATAACTATGACTACAACGCTGCAATGTTTGCAGTCCACGTTAATACAATAAGGAGAGTACGAGGAAAATATATGATAATTATTAAATGGACGATTATTTTATTGCCAACCATTTATGTATACGTAATAAATATTTACTATATAGTAAATATTTGCTATATCTGCCTGAAGAACTTTCTGCGTTACCTTTGCCAAAGCGTAGTATCATATCTAGTATACTTATGCAATAATTTTACTTAGCCAATTTGTCATTATGGGCAATTAAGTAACGTTTTTATTGTAAAATGTTAATAAACATTGTCACATTTCTTTAGAAAATATAGAATTAGAGGACGAATTTTATGATTTATGTAAGTTGAGAAATATCTTACCAAAATTATTTTGATTGTATTTTACTGTTTACAAGTGTTAAAAACTTTTCAACTTTTTTGATGTTTTGTTATACCGTATGGAACTAAAATAAACTTCGGTTAAGGTTATAAGGCTTCGTTTATCCTAGTTTTATAAGTGAAATTTGAGAAATAAGTCTCAAGGATTAATAAACACGATCACGTTTTATGCTTGATTTTGGCAATAGTTAGTTCAAAGATGTTGGGAAGAATGAAATCAAATTCATCTTGAGTCTTAACTATCTATATGGATATTTGCAAACCAATTTCGACCGTATTCTTTGTATTGTTTTCATTTATTGACAATGCAAAGAGTTAGTTTTCTCTGCCGTGTTATGTTCTACGTTTCTACGTTCACGCTAACTTACCACGCCACAGAACACTAAATATTTTTTGTTTTATTCATACATGCATATATATTTGCGGAGAGATACAAGGGACAGACAATAAGTGAGGAGGAGGTTCTTCCTTCGTTTATAAATTATCACGTGAGATGCTGGCTCGTTTAGCCCTCAATAAAAAAAATAATTTTATATATTCCTAGTTGGTCTTGACCCTGCACGGGTAAATAAATCACCCGCGCATAATTTTCTTATTATGACAATCTATTAAACAAAAATATTGAGTATCTCATGTAAATGTGCTGCCAACATTCTAATGCGGTATGATAGTATTAAGTTAGAAACTAAACTAAAAGAATTACGTCTTCACAATATACGACTAAGCGTAATTAAGTTTTAAGCGAGTACAAAACAGACACACTTATACCAAATTTAAATGACTTGCTCTTGTGAGACGTATCGTCCATATTGTGTTCCATGGGCCGCGGAGTTTCAATGTTAGCTAGTCACCCGCTGCGTTGTCTTGTCAAAGTTCCCTTAAAGAAACAATCCTTCTATCCTTCGGGTTACACACACACAGTGGCGGTACAAGCGGTACAAGCCCTAAAACCCAGCTTGCCCTAATAAAGAGTTAAATTTATAAATCTTAATTCACATAGTTCCCGAATAAATTTGAGCGTTTCGGGAATAATGTGCTAATTAAGATTTATAAACTTTGCTCCTTAGTAGGGCAAGCCGGGCTTTTGGGCTTGTATGGTAGTACCCTCACTGCACACACACACACTATAGGTACAGGCTTTTAGACCTAAGAAAGGCAGAAACACCCTACTTATTATTATAAGGAGTATCCGAAAAAATATGAATAAATAATAACAGCTTGAAAATTATATATAGATATTTACTTTGTTCCACGCAAATTATATTTTCAAGTCAAGGTGAAGAGGTTCTAATACATTTGAAGCCCAAAGTTGAAGAATGTGGGAAAAGCAAAGTCAAGCCCCCGGTCTCATGCAACCAAGAATACCATCGAAGAAGGTCGGGTCAAAAGAGATATGAACCGTGCCTTTGACCTCCACAATATCGAGCATCACCAGCACATATGCGATAGAAAATAGTTGATACGAATATCAATCAGCCGCCAATTGGTACTTATAATTTGGTCTATCTATATACGTACGTAGTTATTTGTAAAACAAGGAGATAAAAGAAGCGCGTGGTTGGTTTGACGTATAGTCAGATTGTTCGTAGTGAGTGTCCCCCTTCTTTTGGGAAGACCCGTTGTCGTGGGATTCTCACGGGTGGCACCTGGTTTTTAGCGGCGGTGGGGGTCCGTGATTGGGAAAGGTAAAGTTAACTACGTATGCATTACCATGCAACTTTGCTAAACCACTAGGATTTATGTTTCTTTTATAGCTGATTTGCTCTTTACAACATTTATGATTCTCATATTAGTCTGAATTGACAGAACAGTTATTAATATAAAATCGCCGTAGTTAATAGTTTTTTTATTTAAACAATTCATAGTCTCTTTGCAATCTGTAAGTACTATACTAAATAACTAAAAAAAAAATTCTAATTATTTAAAAAAACTTAGTACGTTTTTTTTGTAATTTAGCCTATAATAACACATGAAATACAGCATATCATAATCAATGAATCTGGAGAGAACCGGGTTATCATGAAATCACTCTAAAGGCATTACCATCTCCTCGTGTAAAGCATGAAATTAAATCATTCGGACGTATACAAAATTGTATAAATTTGAAATTTAACATAATCATTAAATTTATGCATTATTCAATAACTACTTACGTGAATAATAATATACTGTTTAGTGAAAAAGAGGAAGAAAAGCCCACAGATTATTATTATTCTCAAACAAATCCCTCCGCCCTATTCGCATTTAATTCTATTGTTAATGTTAAACAAAGTAAGTCACAACTCCGCCTTGCATAAAATCGTGGGAATAAGTCATCTAGGGCACGGAGTAGCCCTCCGCCTGCAGAATACCCACGCGAGCAGGGGTGAGATTTCTCACAGACCACACCTGCGCCCTTCAACTTACAATCACAAAGCTGATGATATAGAATAGTTAATGTCTTCATGCGCCTTGAAAATTTTCAATATCAATTGACAAACGATTTGTTTTAAAATAGTCACCACATCACCTAACCTAACTGTCTCATCTTCTCTTTTTCTGTGTTGCAATATTTTCTCTCTTTTTTTACTGCACGCCCTTCTATTTGATCAGAATATTAAACTTTGGGGTTATATTTATGGCCACTGTTTCACACACCTTTAAGATTTGCTATTAATCACGGCGTGCGGTCTGAGTTTGTGAGCTTGGCAAATTAATTGTCATTTGTAGCGAACGTAGTTGCTAATTTCACCCGGTTATTAATTTATTCATCCAATCTATAATCAGCTCCTGTACAGTGAAGAGAACATAAGTGATGTGTTGCCGCACAAAACATCTGTAATAAAATTGTAATAATATAACTTTGTAGCCAAAATGTGTGAGTTTACTATTTCTATAAAATACTTTTTAACATTCTGGTGTCGACTACCGCTTGGCAACAATTATAGAATATTTCAGTGATGGAAAGCAAACAACAATGACACTTGGAGTAATTTTTCTTAGTTACATTGTTGTAATCAGCAATTTAAACGACGTCGTTTGGCGTATGTCTGGTGAATAATTTTGGTTATGTTGGTAACTACGTTATAATTTTCTAGCATCGATATATTTTAAAGAGTCGTGTACCAATCTGTCGCAAGGGGTAACATTCGAATTACGCTTGGGGGAGGTTTGGAGAACACGTGTTAGCCCTGAAAAGAACATCACCTATAAGTTAAATGGTCAATAAAATTATGTCTCATTTTACAAATTTAATTTAGAAAACTGCCAAAGTGGTGAACGGACACGTTAAAAAGTAATTTCTACGTTTATTAATTCACAGGTCTTGCAAAATAAAGAATAAAAATTCTTATCTCTGTGAAATGTTTATTTATATATCTTCTTATGTCGTTGAAACTTTTTCATTAAGTTTAGTTAAATTTTATTTACTAAAGCATGCTCTGTCGCACTTTACATATAATTGCAAGAGTGGGATAATTAGCCTGACGCTCGCTTCATACTTGATCCAAACATGGACGTTGCCTCGGGGCAGAGTTTGTTTTTTAGCATATACTTGATATGCTATACAATAATAAATACAACAATATTTACCATCAGATAATACACAATTAATTTGAACAAAACAAATTTAAGAAAAATTATTATTTTAACTGTAAGTCGAAATTTTTTTTTTATTTTTTTTTTTTGGTTTCACAGAAAATAATTATACTAAAACATATTAAATCTTGTCAAAATCGAAAATAGCCCTTCTTTATTCTTTGAATATATAGATAAAACTGAAATTGGTAAAGTTAAACAAAATTAATTATGAATAACGAAGTCAAATTTTAATGTTCATTTGTCATTTGAAATCGTAATATGGCGTTTACAAAGATTTTTTAACTTCAAATATAACATATATTTAAAGTTTAAAAATCTTTGTATACGCCATATTACGATTTTTTAATAAACATTGAGTTTCTATTTGAGCTATCAAGTTTTATTAGATCTAGCACACGATGACTTCAAAGTTTGCAATCGCAAACCATTTATTGTGAAGAAGGCGGATCTCGTATTTTACCCTTATTCCCCGCTTTCATTGTAGGGATTAACAGTTTTTATCCGCGTGTAAGCAAATATTTGCAAGCGCATGAGTTTGATAAGGACAAGCCTGATTACTGATACCCTAAATGTAAAGGATATATCTGAATTTTTATCGTAATATAGCGAAATGTTGACGAGAGATTTTCAAGAATAATACAGGACTTCAAGGACTTGATAAAATTGTTTCACAGACTTCATCAGGCATAGACTTTTGAATATCACATTTTCGTATTTGCATTTGATGACTTCGGAATATTTGAAGGCATAAAATTTTTGATCATCCTTTAACAATTTCAATAAAAAAAAATTATTATTGTTCAATCGTTAAATTTGATGCTTTTTTATTTTAAGCAAACAAGTTCCATTTTTAACTACTTTAATGATAAATATAAATTTATGGTTAGTTAAAACAGGAGTCTTAACTTATAATAAAGGCCTAAGTAAATGCGGAAGAATACGTGTCGAGTTTTTACTGATAATTTATATCTATCTCGGTTTTCTTTAACCACCTGCTGGCTCAAAAACGTTTTTAATGCAAATATTCAACTTAGTAATCAAAAAAGTATTATTATATAGATTCCAGATACGTTCTTATTCTAAACAACGCTATCAGTCTGTGCACGACACTGGACCGTGGGAAATAATACACTATGTAAACACCAATGGCTTTATACAGATACGATATGGTAATAGTAGATATATCATAAATGTGTAGTCTTCAACGAGTAATTGATACTAACATGTTTACATTAAAAACTTTAACACTCGTCTTATAAACTAGTCGGTTTTGCACAGAACTAATTCTGTTGTTGTATTTAATTATTCAGGACTTTTGCGTACTTTTGTTGAGTGGTTGGAACTGTTTTGTAGTCTGGTGAATTGTCATAGCATTGTCAGTCATTCTACCGTAAAACAGTAATGTGCGAGCATGCATGCATGCTAGAAAGGCAATGTTTTCAGATAGTTTATTGGAGAGTTATATTAGATGTCTAAATGACGAGCGCAGCGCAGGGCCATGCAAAATGCATTCAAATAATTTAGCATATGATTGTGTCATCGTGAGGCCTAGACTTGATTCTCATCTTGAAAAGAATATTTATAACCTGCTGATAACTGTTTCAGATCGCGGAGATTGTCTGTGTGCATTTTATTGTATTTGCACATCGAATGAATTGATTAGCCGAACTAACCGTATTAGTATCTAGAAGTGTACAGTATTGCTCACCATCATGCATGTTCGCTACTTAATCATAACGACGCAGTGCCATCCAGTAATTAAAGTGTAGAAGGTCAAACTGCTTGAGGCTGCGCTGTGCTCGTCACCTAGAGGTCAATCTGTTCAAATTTACCGCGAAAATCCAACAACAATCAGTATTGCTTTTCAAGCCAGTCCACAGTAATACTTACTCAGTGGTTGCTTGGTAGTCACGAAATACGGTGGAGGTGGACTCTGCAAAGGCCTACCAGTTTTAAAATCACCATCCATCACTTATTGTAAGTAATACGCAACAAACACCTAAAGCATACAACGCCTTTGTACAGAGGGTGCGATGCGAGCAACCGCGGCATTTATAACTTTTTGTTGCACGTATTAAATAAGTCAAATTAAGAATTTAACTACGTCGTAATGAAATTAACTTAAAATAATAATTTTGAATTGAAATATTTGTCATTTTAGGATATGTAGTGTAAGGATTAGTTATTTGCTATTTTTTTTATTGATACATTTCCCTTATATTTTCTTTATTATAAAATTGTTACATGAGCATGGATGACGACGATGGCCTCGTTTTATTAAAGAAATAATGTTTGTTATACTTTGTTCATTATGGGTAGTCAGCCCCCTGTCCAATGGCCGATATTCTAGGTATATTCTAGGTCCTAGAAGAGTATATATGGAAAACTCATTGACTCAAGATACGCAAGCTCCGACTGGCCCATGAGCACTTGAATTCCTTAAAATAGTTTCGTTTAATAATATGGTTACTATTTAGGGCATCAGACCCGAGCCGCCAGACATTACTGATTTTTTTTTAAATGACGAAAGGTGCCTAAAGGTGTAGTTGTAGCGTTATGTACCCCTTCTTAAATCTGATTGCTTTTTTTAAGTTTGTTTAATTTTAAAATAATTTAGTTAATAATTAATATTGCCGGACATTTTTCGCCTGCTTTTCGCTTGGTGCCTCACATCTTAAAATGATACATGTATTTCGGTCATACTACATGACATCGGGAAATATTTCTATACATTTAGTTTGTAAACAGACTAAATGTAGGAATAGTGTTCGATCGATGCATAATAATACTATAGATATATGCATGCAGGTACGATTGAAGTCGAGCAAAGTTGGCTTGTTTACCAATGTCTTTCAAAGATTTATACAACTTGTTATAATTTTCGAATAGGCACGAAATATAGACTGTTTTCGAACTTTTTGAATTAAAAAAAACAGGAATGAGATACTAAAGTACTCGGTACGTATACAGACTTAGTGACCATGGAAGTTTGTGAATGTAATTCTTATTTTATGTTTGCGTCAGTCGCTACTTAAAAACTAACAATTGACCAAAAGTGATTGCTAGTCATTACTTTAAAGAACACGTTTTACTATAGGTGCCGTTCAACGGGTTTTGTGGGGGACCGTTACTTCAGTTTTCTTTTCAAACTTCCCCCATATCTTCCGCGCGATTCAGACGGGCGGCGCGAGCGGCGGGGGATCAAGGGTGCGAGCGCATTCTCACGTGGAAATGTTGCTATTATTAATCCACGTATATTAAGATTGCACACCTGCCTTAAACAGCAACTCTGGTCGGGACTAAGAATTTAGCCCCTTTTCACTATGTCGCGTTAGTTTCCTAACTATTCTTGAAGTACCATTTATTAAGTATTCTACCAGTATTTAAAAAAAAAAGTACCATTATTCCTAATACTACAAGGCACCTACCAGTAAGTACGTAAAATATGTCTAATCAAGTTCGTACGCAAAAATTATAACTATGGCTATTGAAGCGTATAACAAAACGCCGCATAAAATAAGACAAGTAAGAATTAGTCCATAAGAAAGTTAAAATAACACCTCTTAAAATGTATATTATATATCGTAAATCAAATGGTCGCCTATTCGAATAATATATTTATTAATTTCTAAAAAATATATTTCTATTTTGTATTTTGTTTAGTTTTTTATTTAATACTTACATCCATGACTAATTTCGTTGTCGTTATGTTTAAGTTATAAGCAAACCATAGAACTATCAAAATTGTAACTAAACATAACCAGCAATCATTGTACTACCAAATAAAAGAAAGAGTGCATTTAGTCTTGCATTAAAGTATTTACGAGGATAGTTTATTTAAGTACTTAACTTATAAAATAACATAATATTATATATTAATTATTTATTATATAAGTATTGATATACATTTTATTGACTTTCATTGAGCCGTTTTCAAATTTTTAGTCGTACAGATAGTTATTGAGATTGCACACACATATTTTATTGTCATTTGCCGATTCAATTATTTGTGCGACGGAACTTTTATAAACTTTAACAATGCTTTGGTAAAGTAAAATAATAGCGGATGTTCTACGG